>NW_021026323.1:0-114198 GCF_004153795.1 Camellia sinensis
GGATTTGGCATGCATCATATAGCCCTTTTGCATTCCGGCTTGTTGGCCTTAAGCATGTGAATGTATAGCATGACATCTTTGTATTGATTTGGTGATTTGGAACCATCTACCATGTCATTTTAGTCCCATTTGCATGCCTATATGTTTACCTTGGACGCATCTTTAATGCTTTGAAAGCTTGTGTAGTATGCTCCATGTTTTGGCACTTGTGCATCCCTTTGAATTTAAGCCACTTAGATGCCATCTAAGTGATCCTTAGGCCTTGTCTTAAGGTGCTAAAACTCTGTTTTTAATCATTTAGTTCATGCCATGTTTGGTCTTGCTAAGTGTAGTTCAATACTCCATTGGTTTGCTTTGAGCACTTAGGCCATTTGTTGCATGTTTGGCTTGATTTATTGCTTGGTTTGACACCATGTTTTAACATGATTTTTACTGCTTATGTTGCATGCTATATGTCCATGATTACCTTCTTTCAAATGTGTTTGAGAGTTTCCCCATTTGTGCTTAAGTGTTGGCTCTCAATTATGTGGATGTGTGTATGTATTTGGTCCCTCATATTATAGCACTTTGGCCCTTGTTTTAGGCCTAATTAGAGCTGCCTAAATCATCTGTAAGTCCACCCTTTTTTTATCAATTTGCATTGCCTCATGTTTGCTTGTATGCTTGCATAAGTTTGTTGCCATGTCATGTTGCATCCTTAGCTTGTATGCCTAGGTTGCATTGCATCTTGCATGCATGCCTTGTTCCTTGAGTTGGTGATGGGAATTGGGCCTTGGTTTGTTTGTATGGTTTGCATTTCATTTCACATAAAAGTTGCACACTTGACTCCTTGGGCCATCATGCATGGAAATGCGTGATTGGTGGCCCAAGAATCGAGACACATGCCCCTTTGAGTCACAAACATGATTAGGGACATGAATGGTGCATATATGCTTTGAATTGTGCTGCCATGCTTTGCCTTGCCCTCTGTTGCTGTCAATTGCAGATTCTGCAGGAACACTTTGCCGACCGGCAGTGTCAAGTGCCGACCGGCAATCCCTTATCTGCCGACAGCTTCATTTTCTGCCGATGGCCATAACACACTGCCGGTGACAGTTCCATTCAGCCGGTGGCACTCCTCAGTGTCCAAGGAACCAGTTCTGAGATTTTGGCAGCCTCCAGAGGAGTAAAGGAAGGAAAACAGAGGCAGCCTATGCATGGCGGTGCGTTTCCGAGCAGGACCGAGCATGCATTGCGTCGAGCTCTCCTCCTGAGGCGGTTTACTGCTTTTCCTAGATTAATTAATTTGCTTAGTTGATTAGGCAATTTGTAATATTTAATTAGCTTGCGTAGTTAATTAATTTGTAATATTTATTCGGTCCCTCCGAGTGAGGGCAAATCTGTAATAAGTGTGGGTGAGTGTGTGAATGTCTTCCAACCCCCACTTCTTTCTTCCCTTTTACTTACCCGCTTTGATGGTTAGTAATAGGACATGTTCAAATTAGCATACCTTATGCTATGCATGCATGCGTGCATTCATTCATTTGTATTGCATGCATTGGGCTCGGTACATCACGCTAACTGCATTTGTATTTCAATTCCAAATTGAATACGTGCATCAAATTGATCGCATTTCATATGCCATGCTTAGGTTAGCCGAGCCTACTTTGATTGCATCCTGTATGTGTTGCATTAGTCATTTTTAACATGAGCTAGGATCACGCATGTTTGCTAACTAGTTTATCGTTTTGGCACGGAGTACGATGTAAGTATTTATGCTTTAGCATCTCGCATGTGTGTGAATGTTAAAGTATGCTTGCCATGCGGCTAAATGCTTATGTGTTAAACTGTTTTAATGCCTGTGGGTGAAGGTTGGGCTGCTTGAGTTGGAAAAACTCGTTGAAATCCGTGCTTTAGCCTACTTGCGAGTAGCAAAATCCGAAACATTTTCCAAAACAAACGGATATGCAATGCTTATTTCCAAATTAGGCAATCTAGTCTATACTTGTTTGCTGTGCGCATAACATAGTAATTCCAGGCTAACAATTGGTTTAAGAACACATAAAGTTTTCAAAATCAGATATCACGGTTAGTAGAGGCCGGTCTTCGGACCGGGCGAAAGGGGGTGCTCATAGCTGACCTTCCCCGATCGTACCCAAGCTCCCGAGCCGAGACAACTCCGGTGATGACGGACATGTGGCCTTCGGCACCGAGTCAAGGTTTCCTAAATTCTCCTATTTTAAAATATTTAGGTGGCGACTCTGTATCTGGCAAAGCAGTCCATGTTTGGCACTACTTTTTCAAAAAGCTGTTTTCTCAAAACGATTTGCCAGATTTGGACTCTTTGGTTCAAGATTAAGAACCGTGACAACAAAATCGAGTCCGAACTGTGGCGAGGGCCCCTCTGCGGGCGCGTCTACACCAGCCTAACGTGAACTTCTAGTAGATAATCATGGGTAGAGTAGAATTGAATCGCCAACTAGGTCTTAATCTAAGAATCCCAGCTATTCGGCACTGCTATGTTATGGCAAAATCAACCGATCGGCAGGGCCGTTACTTTCTGAGAGCCAAAGATATTGACCATCACTTGGCGACCATGCTCGCCAGTTCTGGAAAAAGGGTTAACGATGTCATGGTCACCATCCGAGGCAATTAGAAGTTTGACGAGAGAGAAGATTGCCAAGACCCAATGCCAAGGCAAAAAGGCGAACCAGGTGGCCGATTAGAATTGTTAGCATGGCTTAAAATGAACAGTTTATTCGGCTCAAATACTAGGTGCTGATCATTTGTTTGTCTTGCAGGCAACGACTTAAAAAGGGCATTGACATCGGCGGACGAAGCTGTTCTGGAGCAAGTTAAGACGGTCCTTAATTACAAAGGCTATGCAAACTTTCGAGGACAAGGGCGTTGTAACGACCCCAAAATGCGTATCAGAAATTACCTTTATTTAATTATGGGTTAATGTGCTTTAATTTAATGATATCTGTTTGAATTGAAGAATTATCTATTGAGTTACGACTTCGAAACTGAAATTGATGACCTTTATGGGTTCAGAAATCGAAAATGAGTATATGGATATGCTAATGAGAATTTTTAGAGCTATTTGGAAAAGTTAATTAGAAATTTATTTCGTCTGATTCGTTAAGGTGTGTTTGGGTTAACTTTGCACTGTGAATTGAAGGCCTTAGAGGCTTCAGAAAGCAGAACGAAGTACATAATTATGATCAGCGTAATTTTTAGAGTCACCTGGGAAGCTTAATTAAAATTTGATTGCGTACTATTCGTAAGGGTGCATTTGGCTCTCGCTATTGTGATAAGCTTATGTATGTAATATATATATATATATATATGACATGCGTGAACTCATCACTTTGAGCCAAAATATCTAAGGGAGAGGGAGAGAACTGTGAGAGAGAATGAGAGAGAAAGCTTCTCTAAGAGAGAGAGTTCAACATTCATGGGGGTTTGAAGATAAATTGAAGAGATTGAAGAGAGATGAAGAAGATCAACCATGGAAGCTTGGGAAATTGAAGAGAGCTAAGAGAAAGGCAAAGATTGAACTAAGGTATGGAAGTTTATCTCGAATCCTTTTGATTAATGCATCAATTTCATGAAATCATAATGATATTAGAAGATTTGAAACCCATTTGGGTTAGGGTTTTATGTATGTATTTAATTGAGCTCAATTTAAGAAATTAGAACTTGGGTCCTATGATTTTGTTTATAATTGGAGCTCAACGTCATGAATACCATATGAAATGAACTCTAGATTGTCCATAGAACAAGATTATGCAAGAATCAAGTGTGTTTGTAGGTTGTATTTTGAGAACTTTAAAGATTATGAAAGATGAAACATTGATCTTGAACTTGAGGCAAATATTGATTTGTTTGGAATAAAATTGCACTTGAATGATGTTGGTTTATCATGTTGTGGGGTAATTTTAAATGTTTTTGGGTGATTAGAGTTGAAACCAAGCTTAGAAATGGAAAGAACAAGTGTTAAAGCCATCAAACATTTTCAGATAGCAGATTTTGCCCAGAGCCGCACATGCAGCGGGGCTTCCCGCACATGCGGCAGTCCATTCCATTACCCAAAAATGATTCTGAAACAAAAGCACCTTGTCCTGCACGTGCGGCTCAATTCCCGCACGTACGGCCTTGTTTCCCGCAGGTGCGGGACAGCCCTGTTTCAACCAACTTCAAATAAGCATATCTCTTGCATCCAGGCTCCGTTTTAAGTGATTCTTGAGCCTAAATTCAAGCCCCGGGAGTCTAGTTTCCAATGGTGGTGGTCTCACTCACAAATTCTAAGTACACAAATAGATATGCCCAAATTAGTGAAGATTGTTCACTTTCGGTTTACTAGTTTCATACTAATTCTTCATCTAACTCAGTTTCCTTTCGTTTCCTCCTATTTTTCTAGACACGGATTATGACCTATTGAGGAATAATGAGTTTAGAACCAACAAAATTAATTGATTAAAGAGAAAAGAAAGATATCGGTTATATTCATATGTTATGTTATGTAATTATGATTATAGGTCACTTGCAGATAGAGGCCGCTGCTCATCTAAACCACAGTGAGTAATAATATTGTAACAACATGTTCTTTTACATTTACCTTAATATGTAAATGTTGCAATGTTCTGGAATCATGTTTTATGCGAATGAATGAGTTACAAGACCTATGATATGGAATACATATATGAAATGTGAATTATTATAATATGATACATGATTGGGCCCGAGGCCGTTTTGATATATGATTGGGCCCGAGGCCATTTTGATATATGATTGGGCTTGAGGCCGTTTTAATATATGATTGGGCCCGAGGCTGGCGTTTTGATATATGATTGGGCCTAAGGCCGTTTTGATATATGTGGGCCCGAGGCCGTTTTGTTATATAGTGGGCCTAAGGCCGTATTACAAATATGATTATGGTTAATGTTGCGAATGGTGTAAATGTGGAAGAGTATTGTGTTATGTTTCTTTTGAATCTAGATTATTTACTTGATGCACTTCACTTTATTATTACTCATTGAGCTTCGCTCATTCCGTATTTTATCTATATGTAGGTGATCAATCCGGAGACCATCCTTAGGTCAGCCTTAGGAGTTTCTTTTGTGAACCTGCTAAGTTAAGCCATCCGAGATGCACCTCCGTGTTGAGTCTTTAACCTTGCATTGTTAGAATTTTGTATTTACTTAAGTTTATGTATATGTGTGATATATATATATATATATATGTAAATAAGTGTGTTTACATTGTTTTAATTATTCCAGTTATCATGTATGCACAAACTCAATGGACATTTCTATTTGATTTGCTTCTGCTTTAGGCCCCTATGTCATTTAAATATTTTGAAATTTTGTCTTTGAGGCCTAAGTACAGGTCGGTCATGGCCTAAAATTTTAGGCGCAGGTTCGGGTCGTGACAGGCGCGTAGCCTACGTTTTTCTTAAATACGACCTAACATACTCTACTTTCTCGGCTGCAGATAATATCCATGTACTGAGACACAAACGGTAGCTTACTCCACTTATATTTCCAAGTTACAAGAGTCTAAGGGATATTGGTATCGAGGGTTCCAATGCCAACAAAGAGATCGGCGAGGACGCACAATCAGAGGGTCGTGCAAAGGATCAGGAACTTAATAGAGAAATTGAATTGACCTTTGAGCACGTCAGCCCAGACCACTGCACCGATCACCCTTCCACCTTTGGCTAAGTATATCTATTTACTCCAAAAGATGATATCTTTACCAGATTAGAAAATCTTCCTGGGGCGAATCCAAAGCCGAGGAGATGGGTGGAGAATCACTTGCCCAGTTTTCCAGATGATGAAATGCAGAGAAGATAGCAGCCAGGAGGCAAGTCGGCGGGTCTAGGGGAAGTCAAATAACACCAACACGTGAGGTTCGTGCAAAAGAAATAGGCCGTGAAATGATAGTGGTCGAGTTTGTTGCTGAAGAGAATCAAACAAAAGTCTTGGGAGCCAATATAACAAGGCAGAAGCGACCTGCCAAGATCGCAACTGAGTTGTTGGAGGCACCGATCGATAAACGGCAAAGATTGGAGATGCCGCCAAACAAAGATAATTTAGGTGAGGCATTCGCCATCCAATCGTGGATGAGGAGTGCGCCGGTACTGACCAGTGGGTCGGCCATCAAAGATCCCGCTGTGGCCCTAAGTGTGTCTTCGGTGCTTTCTTTGCCGGCTAATAGAGCTACTTTCCACTCCGAACCGGATGTTATCTCGATTGCCTTGGTAGAGCAGTCGGCCCTATTGGTAAGTTGTAAACACTCAAAATTTCCCAATAGCTATAATTTTCATTTCTACTAAGACTAACATGTTTTGGCTTTATTTCTTTGCCAAGCAGCGGGAAGGATCACTGAGATCAACCGTCGTCATTATGATGTCATAGAGCGATTCGGCATCCTTGAAGGCCAATTAGAAGAAGAGAAAAGCAAGGCCATTGCTACAATTGCTGATTTCTTTACGGCGACAGCGAAGGTGAAGGCCGAAGAAGAGCAAACAAGGGTAGTTGCTGCTCAGGAGAAAGATCAACACGTCGATCTGCTCTGAAAGGCCACCGAAGAGAGACCAAACTTAATAGACGGCTCTCTAAAATCGGCTCAAGAAGAAATCTCAAAGTTGAAGGCCGATCTGGAAGAGGAGAAAAAGGCGAGGGAGCTCATTGAGACAGACGCGACCAAAGTCTTTGATGCCGGCAAGCTGAAGGCCAAGGAATTGTACTCTGACGAAGCCTTGAAGTTCAAGAATCGAGGTTTCAAGCACGGATGGCTCAAAGCTTTGGCGACCGCCAAGGTGACTCTCGATCAGGCGATTCCCTATGAGCAATTAGAAGTCAATTCGTTGGAATCAGATCCAGAGGATTTTGACATTTGATCGACTGTGTTTTGCAATAGATTTTCTTCTACTTTTTTTATTTTGTTTGCTTTTGTTAGCACTTTATTTTGGACTTTTAGACCATTTTCATGTATAAAGTGAATGTATTCATGCAATTTATTAATGAAAATGCCCGTTTTGCTAATGAATGTGAATAATTAAGCATTGAGAAACTAAAATGTGCAATATATTAATAAATCTGCCCTTGCCCTAGTTGATCACTGAGCAAAATCGCCGAATACAAGGACGAAGCATGTTCATGGGATCAAGTGGGGCATTGTACTAATTCGGCAAAATGTCTGAAGAGAAGCCGAATAGATTAATTAATCTACCCTTGCCCTAGTTGATCACTGAACGAAACCACCGAATACACGGACGAAGCATGTTCTTGGGATCAAGTGGGGCATTGTAATAATTCGACAAAATGTCTGAAGATATGCCGAATAGATTAATAAATCTGCCCTTGCCCTAGTTGATCACTGAGTGAAACCGCCGAATACACGGACGAAAGATGTTTCTGGAATCAAGTGGGACATTGTAATAATTCGGCAAAATATCTGAAGAGAAGCCGAATAGATTAATAAATTTGCCCTTACCCCAGTTGATCACTGAACGAAACCATCGAATATACGGACGAAGCATGTTCATGGGATCAAGTGGGGCATTGTACTAATTCGGCAAAATGTCTGAAGATAAGCCGAATAGATTAATAAATTTGTCCTTGCCCTAGTTGATTATTGAACATAACCGCCGAATATATGAGAAAACAGCAGCAACCGTGGGTGCTTCGTAATTGTTGCAACCGCAATTAATAGGCGGGGTGGCCAAGCGTGTGTGGGTCACGTGGCCTCATTAAATGGAAGCTCTCAGACCTAATTGAATGTAAAAAGGGAAAGAAACACTACATTGATTTGAGTAAAATTCGTATGTCCAGCTGAGTATTCTTCAACAGTAGGCAGGAAGGAAAGACGTTATAACTGAACTAGATGCAAAAATGAATCGCAGAACCGGTGTTGAATCCTCCCGAACGGGTAAAATGGCATCGAAGGAGCGAGAGAGGCGTCGATCCCCCCGTAGTCACAGCAGGTCCCCCAGAGGGGGTGAGGCAAAAAAATCACCTAGGAGGGGGGTGCAGCAATAAGGGAACTCAAGAACTTGGAGTGCACCTGCTTCAACGCGGAATGAATAGAGCAAGGCACTACGGCCGTTAAGTTTTTCTATGTTTATTGGCAACAAACCAATGGCCGAAGCAGACTCAATTATTCGTGATCCGAACATGGCAATCAAGTTTACTCAGCAAATGTTTCCACCCGAAGTTCAACAATCAATGGTTGGACGGGTTGACTATGAAATTTTTAGAGAGGGCATTCATGGAGCAATTTGAGGACTCTATAGCTCATATGAGATTAGCATGCACCTTCAAGCCACGAAAAAGGAAATTGAACAGAAAGACGGGCGTATTCGAGACTTAGAGCGCCGCGCGGAAAAAGATGAGAGTGAACTGAAAAAAGTCAGAGCTGCCAAGACCCAATCGGCAAACGCAACGAACCCAGTCGTATTAGACAGAATAAACCAGTGCCTACTTGACCTTGCCATAGCTGATCGGGATACGACAATCATGTTTGCCAAAGAAGCGATAAGAACACAAGCGTATGAAGAAGGCTTTTTTGATGGTCAAAAAATCGACATTGAGAAGACCAAAGAAAAGTTGGCGGATGACGTTTGGCAATGTGAGAACTGTGCTTTAAGCACGGGTGGACTGAGGCTTTGCGCTCATTGTATCAAAGTTACAAGTTTCCCTTTGAAGCTTATGACAACGAAAAGACTAACGATAAAGAAGAAGGTCTCAGTCCAGAGAAGGCCTAATTAACAAGAACTTGTATTGTACTTTTTTTTAGCAGGATCCATGTATTTGTATTTGTAGTGAGAAACCATGTACTGCTCGACATAAAATATAAATTATGTTTTTCTATTTGGCATTGTAATTTGATTGCTAAATTTTGCCAATTTTGGCAATTCTAAATTCTCGGATTTATTCAACCAATCGAGCATTGCACGAAGGACACTTCAGATTCGGAGTTTTTGTAATGGCCAAACATGATAAAGCATGAAAAGCGTTCCAAATTCGGAGGCTCATTAGGCTAATCATGCAAAGCACGAAGGGCGCCCCGAATTCGGAGTCTTTGTAATGGCCAAACATGATCAAGCACGAAAGGTGTTCCAAATTCGGAGGCTTATTCAGCCAATCGTGCAAAGCACGAAGGGCGCTCTGAATTCGGAGTCTTTGTAATGGCCAAACGTGATCAATCACGAAAGGCGCTCCGAATTCGGAGGCTTATTCGGCCAATCGTGCAAAGCATGAAGGGTGCTCTGAATTTGGAGTCTTTGTAATGGCCAATTGTGATCAAGCACGAAAAGCACTCCAAATTCGGAGGCTTATTCGGCTAATCATGCAAAGCACGAAGGGTGCTCCAAATTGGGAGTCTTTGTAATGGCCAATCGTGATCAAGCACGAAAGGGGCTCTGAATTTGAAGGCTTATTCGACCAATCGTGCAAAGCATGAAGGGCACTCCGAGTTCGGAGTCTTTATAATGGCCAATTGTGATCAAGCACGAAAGGCGCTCCGAATTCGGAGTCTTATACCAAATGGCAAATTAAAATGAGAAGTCAACGAGAAAGGCACATTGTATTGCCAAGTAACTACATAGTTGTTTACATGCTTGGCCAGCAACAAAAACGAAAGCGGACTAGCATATCGAACAAGTTGGTTTAATGATAAAATTTACATAAGTGCGTCAAATTCCAGGGTCGTGATAAACGTCTGCCAGTCATGTCGGAAAGGCGATATGCTCTCCGTACCGAAATTGAATCAATCTGATAAGGGCCATCCCAATTGAAACCTAATTTTTCGTCTGCCAGGTTTTTAGTAGCAGGAAGCACTTTCTTGAGTGCCAATTCTCTAGGAGCATAATGGCGCATCTACACGTGTTGGTTATACGACTTTGCGGGCAGCTGCTGATATCACGCCATGCGTGCAAGAGCTCAATCTTGGCATTCCTTAATCAAATTCGGATCTAAGGCCAACATCATGTCATTACGCCTTGTGTCAAAAGCCTTTGATTTCAGAGTGGGATGGCCAATTTCAAAAGGGATAATAGCCTCTGTCCCAAAGCACAAGGCGAACGGCGTTTCTCCAGCGGACCGTCTCGGAGTGGTACGGTGAGCCCATAATACACTGGGCAACTCTTCAACCCACTTGCCCTTGGCCTTCCCTAGTCGTTTCTTGATTCTATCCAGGATCACTTTATTAGAGGCCTCAGTCTGATCGTTACTTTGTGGGTAAGCCGATGAGGAAAAATAAGGCCAGATACCATATGTATTACATAACTTCTGATAGACACCACAATCGAATTGGGTGCCATTGTCGGATATAAGTGCTCTTGGAATATTGAACTTGGTAATTATGTTGCGCCATAGAAGCGTTTAACATTGATATCTTGGATATGTGCCAGTGATTCTACTTCGAGCCACTTCGTGAAATAGTCTATTGCAACGATCAAGAATCGTTTGTTTCTCGGTGCACGCGGTAATGGTCAGACGATGTCAAGGCCACATTAAGCGAATGGCTATGGACTAGTAACGGAATTTAATTCTTCAACAGGCATATGGATTAATGGGGAGAACTTTTGGCATTGTTCGCACTTCTTTACGTAGTTCTCAACATCAGTACACATGGTCGGCCAATAATACCCCTACGTTACGGCTCGGTGGGCCAATGAGCGCCTTCCAGAGTAGGCACCGCAACTACCTTCATGTATTTCGGCCAAGAAGTCCTTAACTTTGTCTAGGTGAACACATTCCAAATATGGTCCTAAGAGAGATTTTTTGTAAAGCTTTCCCTAGGGATCCAGGTAACATCGTAGGGTTTTATTCCAGAACTTGTGGGCTTCTTTTTTATCTATTGGGAGCTGTTCTAAGGAGAAAAATGCGGCAATAGGGTCTATCCAACTCGATGTTGACTCAATGATGTTAATTTGAACTGGTTCGAAGGAAGTGATACTCGGCTCTGGATAAATCCTACTTCGATGGTTCATTTGATTTCTGAGTTAATGGCAGAAGCTAGACAAGCAAGGGCATCCGCATTTGTGTTCTAATCTCGGGTTATCTGATTCAGCTCGTGGTGGTCGAACTTCGTGAGTAAGGAATTTGTCGTTCTCATGTAGGCTGCCATTCAGTCATCCATAGCCGCATATTTCCCTTTCAACTGGTTGATGACTAATTTTGAGTCACAGTAAACCTACAACCACCGGGCACCAAGGTGTAGCGCGTTACGAAGGCCGGTTAGCAATGCTTCGTGTTTGACCTCGTTATTTGATGCGTCGAAACCCAATTTGATTGCCTGCTCGATTATTGCCTCTTCGGGGGTCATGATTACTACGTCTGCGCCGTTGACACGTTGGTTGGATGATCCGTCACAATACATTTGCCAAATGTCTCCAACATACATTCTCCAGTCTGGTTAAGGTTGAGGGGAAAGTTGATCAGTCTTGATGTCGGCATGGCACCCTGTAAACTTGGCTACAAAGTTGGCCAGCACCTGCCCCTTAATGGCCATTCTGGGAAAAAATGGGATGTCGTACTGACCGAGTTCCAAAGCCCATTTAGAGACTCGCTCTAATGCTTCCGCGCTATCGAGCGTTGCTCGGAGAGGATAATCTGTTAGTACCCCTATGGTATAAGCCTGAAAATAGTGCATTAGCTTTCTGGCAACCACCACAAGAGTCAGGATGAGCTTTTCTAGAGGTAGGTATCGTGTCTCGACATCGACCATCACCTTGCTTACATAGTAGATTGGTCGCTGCTCCCCGAGTTCCTCCTTCAATAACACGGCGCTAACTGTCCGGTTGGATACTGCTAGACAAAAAATGAGCAGATCGCCTGGCGACAGAGTTTCCAAAAGTGATACTGAACAGAGATAGGTTTTCAAGCCGTCCAGTATGGCCTGGCACTAGGGGGTCCACTAAAATGCTTTGCCCTACCGAAGTGTGTGAAAAAATAGTCGGCAGCGGTCCGAGGAGCGGCTGATAAACCTATTGAAAACCGTGGCCATTCCCATCAACTTCTGAACTTTTTTGGCCGAATTAGGAGAGTCGAGTTCAATAATTGCCATGATCTTCCTCGGGTTGGCCCCTATTTCGCAATGGTTCACAATGTAACTGAGAAACTTGCCGAATCCAATACCGAATGCAGATTTCAAGGCATTTAGTTTCATTTTGTACTTTTGAAGAATGTTGAAGGTCGTGGCTAAGTCAACTAGATGGGCCTATTTTTCTTTGGATTTCACCGCCATATCGTCAATGCATACTTCCATGGTGCGGTCGAGTTGCTCTTTAAACATAGTGGTGACCAGCCTCTGGTAGGTTGTCCCTGCATTCTTCAGTCTGAACGGCATGACCTTGTAGCAATAGGTTCCTCGTGGGGTGAGGAATGCGGTCTTTTCCTAGTCCTCTAGATGCATTGCAATTTGACGGTAACCCCGGTAAGCATCCAAGAAACTCATGCGTTGGTGATGCGCAGTTGCGTCCACAAGTTGGTCAATTCGGGGAAGGAGAAAACAATCCTTGGGGCAAGCCCTGTTCAAGTCCGTGAAATCTACACAAACGCGCCAAGATCCATTTTTCTTCTTGATAACCATGGTATTGGACAACCACGTTGGATAAGTTACTTCACGAATTGCCCTGGCTTCCAGCAATTTGTCAATTTCGTCAACAACGGTTGAAGTAGGCTCCGCAGTCAACCGTTGACTTCTCTGAATAATCAGTTTAATCTTTGGGTCAACGTTTAAGCGGTGCTGGGCTACACTCGGATCCACTCTCGGCATCTCATACAACATCCTGGAAAATACGTCGATGTTGCCGAGTAAGAAGGAAACCACCTTTTGTCTTTCGGCTATGTTCAGGGAGGTGCCAATCATGAAGACCTTGTCGGGTTCCCCTTCGATTCCGACCTGATCGAGGTCTTCAGTTGCCTTATCACTAGGGGTTTTTCCAACATCCTCGAGGACTTCTCGAACCGGGACTTCAATCGAGTTTACTTCCAGTTCTTTGGCTTCTTTGCCGAACTAGTAATGTAACATGCCCTTGTCAACTTTGGAGAACCCCGAATTTGTTCGATGCCATGTTGCGTTGGAAAGTGGAATAATTGATGGTAGGTACTTGGTACGGCCTGTATTGCGTGCAACTAGGTTCTCCCCATGATGAGATTGTATGGTGATGGAAGTTTGATGACCAGAAACTCTACATCGACTGACTTGGTGCTTGCACGGACAGGTAATGTGATCTTGCCCAAAGGATACTCGGGGTTGGCATTGAAGCCGAACAAGGGATAGTAGGCAAACAAGTCTGAATCAGTGAAGTTGAGTTTAAGAAATGTTTTGTAATACATTATCTCCAAGGTGCTCCCTTGATCGATCAGAACGTGTTCAATGACGAATCTGTGTACGCGCAACTCCACGACAAGAGCATCGTCTTGGGTGAGCGTTACCACTTCAAGATCGGTGTCGTTGAAGCTGATTTTGCCGATTTCATAAGGCCATTTGGCTGGTGTAAACGACAAGGATGGACTGGGTTGAAGCTGGATCATATGTACCTGAGTTGGCAGCGACACACTGTATATCATGTGAATCACACCAAGTGGAGGTGAATCTAGCCGTAGAGCTACCGTGTTTGGTGGATTGCTTTTTCGGATATGTTGGGTCAGCCGGCCGTCTTGCACTAACTCCTCCAGGTGGTCCTTTAGTGCATAATAGCTGTTAGTGTCGTGGCCATGGTCCTTGTGATATTCACATCGCCTATCCCTCCTTCTAGTATCAGGGGTTCCAATCATCTCGGACGGCCACTTAAAGAACGGAAGATGCTGGACTTTGGGTAAGATCTTACTGATTGGCTCCGCCAACTCCATATACTTCTTATCCAAATGTCTGGTACACCTGCTATCAACTTGATACTGTTCATTCAAATGGCGTGAACATTGCTCGGTTGATCGGCACGAATCACACCGACTGTCTCATTTAGCCCTACGATGTTCAGGGCTCCTTGGCAGTATGGCGCTTATTGGCTGAACCAAACTGGACTAGATGGAGCCGACTTCACGACTTTCTATTCGGCCTTGACGCGAAGGGCATTGTTTTCCACCTTGCAATACTCCTCAACTTTCTTCGTTAGAGCCCAAACTATTTTGGGAGGCCGTCTGGTCAATGAAATTCGAAGAGGGATATCGAGGTGCAACCCCATTTTAAAGGCGGTAATGGCCATGGAGTCATTGCAGGCATCATCCACCAAGTTGAAACACTCCCAATAGCGTGCCGAATACTCTAGAAGGTTCTCTTCCAATTTAATTTGCACCGCCCAGAGAGAGTCAGCTTGCTTTGGCTGAACCTCGTTGGTGATAAATATTGCCCTGAAAGATTTTTGGAGTTGATGAAAGCTTTTTATTGACGCCGGCTCCAGTTTATAATACAACCTAACGACCAATGGTCCTAGACTGCTTGGAAACATTGGACACAAAGGGCTTCATCATCAGCATGCAACATCATTGCTTGTTTGTAATGACAAATGTGATCCGTAGGGTCTGACTTACCGTCATACAAGGTGAACGTTGGTGCTTAAACTTTTTAGGCAATACAGCTTTTGCAATGCATCGTACGAATGGATCAAGTTTATCTTCTTCATCCGAACCATCATCTCCTTTTCCTTGCATGTGTCGTACATATGGACTTCCCTCGGATGAACTGGACATGTCAACTCGCCGCTTCTTCCTGGGTTCCTGAGACGATGAGTCAGAAGCACTGCCACTACCATGTTTCCGATGCCGACGTCATCGATCATTATTCTTTTTCTGTGGCGACTGACCCCAATCACAATGTAGCGCGGTTGGTTGGGATTTGGCTAACTCAATGGCCAATTCCTTACACAAATGTTCATTATCAGCCGCCATGTCTTCCAGACGTAGTTCGTTTCGCTTTGCTTGATCCATGATCGTCTGCATGGTTTCCTGCATAAAGGTCGAAGGTAAAGTTTGAGCCACTGGGTCGAAGTTCAGGGCCCTTCGCGCAAGCATGGTTCTTGGTGTAACATCATCTACAACAAGTGAAGGATCATCTGTTATGTCTACCATGAACGCGTTTGAGTATTCCTACAGATGGCACAAATTGTGGTGAAGAGGTTTGGAAATACCCTTTGATCCTAACAGACTCTCTTAATCCTCAAACTGGTACTTGAAATGGGGGTATGCACTCCGGTTAAAGGTACCGGAATTAGCTCGCCGACGGATCATTTAATATTCTCTCAGGTTTTTCTTTTGTCACAAGTTATCTCCTTTTTTTCTTACATCCCCCTCCTTTGGCTGATGGTCCTCCTTTCTATATTGCTCTCCAGGGGCCCACTTTCTGTTATGGACACCCTGCCCTCACAGCTGGACCCCCAGGCATTTCCACAAGATCAGTGGCCTAATCGACCCTACGGACAAGTTCTAATTGGCCACGGCCCTGTTCATCACTGTGTATTTGGCGGTCTTGTGGATAAAGCCCTTTTTCTTTTGTTGTTTAAATATTATGTGTAAACTAAGTTTGAATTTGGACTTCTCCTTTTGTGAACTAAATATTAAGTGTAAATTAAGTTGGTTGTGGACTTCAAATGCACAATGTTCTAATGTTGATTATGAACTTCTCTCTTTTGTAAATGAAGTTGGTTGTGGACTTCTTCTCTCTTTTGTATATTTTAAATTGATTGTGAAGTTGAAATGCATAATGTTCTAATGTTGGAGCACACAGGTTAGAATGCTGGAATAGGTTAAAATGCAAACAGGTTGAAATGCTGGAGCAAACTGCTTCTCTCTTTGGTTTCTCTAACAACCCATGAAATGTTGATTGTGAGCAAACTGTTGCTGGATCAATGATCCATTGTTGTTCATGTCCTATATATCATTTCAAATGTATAATGCACAATGTTCTAATGTTGACTGTTTTTGGGGTTGGCATTTTTGCAAAATGCATATCAGACTAAAGGATCTAAAGGAGGTAAGACAAACTGCTACTCTGAATTGCAACATTTTCAGCAACATTTTAGTAGTATTTGTGCAAAATTTCAGCGTCATGTTCATCAACATTTGAACAAAAATTCCAACAACAGTTCAACAACATTTCAACAAAAATTCTAGCAACATAGAGCGATCCCGATTTTCCCTTTTCTGTTTGATCATATTCCGGACTCGGTTCCGTGGAGTTGGTTGTTGTATATATCTTGTTGTCATCCTTTAATTCCCTATGTTTGAATTTTAGGATGTGTTGGGCATGTTCCGAACAGGTAGGTTGAGTTTTGGTCTCAAGTGTTGTTGCCCAGCTTTTTGGTGTTACGCTCGAGCGGGTCATTCTGCGCTCGAGCGGATTTTGGTTTTTGGTTGTCCACTCGAGCGGGCCTTCTTGCGCTCGAGCGGGGTTTACACCCTTCTAGTATTTCGTGTTCCTACAAAACTTTTGCAGGTGTGTTTTCTACGCTCGAGCGGGTAGCGCTCGAGTAGGCCTTTTGGCGCTCGAGCGAGTAGTTCTTTAGACTGGTTTAAAATCCAGCCAATATGTTTTTGGGTTTGAGCATGTGGTTTTGGGTTTATGATATTCGTTCAAACTCTAGTAAATCTAACAAGCATATATGGTGTTGAAGTGCTGGTCTTTAGAGGTAAATAAACAAAGAACATCAGCAAAAATGAGAAAGAGGCGTGAAGGACTTACAACACCAATAGGCATTAAATGAAAGAAAAAAGAACTAAGTACTATATTTCACTTTGATGTGGAAACGTAACAATGGGTTTTTGTCTTTCTAATATTGGCCCTTATCGTATTTTATCCATAAATTAGAAAAATTCATACATAAATATAATAATAGAAAGAAAGACAGAATGAATAAAGGAAAATTATTACGAATAGGTTTTTCTAATGATGAAGGAGTATGGGCGCATTCCCTCATATAAAATAGTATCAACCCATTGCGTATTAATACTTATCAAGTATAGAATAAATTTGCTTCTCTTTGTTCTACGAACAGAATTGTTCCATTATTATCAACAAAATAGAACAAATCTTACCCCTTGCTCCAAGATAATCCACTGAACAAGGGAGATCTATAGCATAGTCATAGTATATTTCAATGCAATAAAGTTACGTAGTGTCTATTTTTCTTTGATAAAGAGGTATTTCCATGGGTTTGCCTTGGTATCGTGTTCATACCGTTGTGTTGAATGATCCCGGTCGGTTGCTTTCTGTCCATATAATGCATACAGCTTTGGTTGCTGGTTGGGCTGGTTCAATGGCTCTGTATGAATTAGCAGTTTTTGATCCCTCTGACCCTGTTCTTGATCCAATGTGGAGACAGGGGAAGATAGGGGATGGACCTCTAAACCGGATTTTATTTGGCATTGATACAGCACTAAAATGTGTATCATTTGTGAAGTATGGAAGTGTTTTTACATGTTATTGATGCAGCACCAAAATGTGTATCATTTGTGAAGTATGGAAGTGATTTTGACTGAGATTGATACAGCACCAAAATGTGTATCTATTGTGATATAAGGAATGTTTAACATGAGTTGTTATCCTAATTGAATTGGAAATATTGTTAATAAGAGATGTAATCTCTATCGGATTATCTGGCAGGTTCTGAGCCACGTTTTTGAAATGAAATATAACATGGACATGATTGTCATGGAATTGTAATGTGATGTAAGTGGATGTATAAGTGTTGACCATCTATCAACTGCTAATATTTTAGTCATTGTTTATAGTTGGTTTAGTATATTTCTACTGGGCTGTGGCTCACCCTATGTGGGACATCATTTTCAGGTTCAGGTACTATGCCGCCTCCAAGATCTTAGCATGGATCACTGTGGGAGTTAAAGACTCTTTTGTTTAATTTTTGTTGTATTACATGTATATCAAGCCAAGGGCTTCTTTTGTGTAGAGTTAGTACTCTCTTCTTCTGTAACCAAGTGTTGACTTGGAAAGTTGTAAACCTATAGGGCATTTACTTTTGTCGTCAATGTGTAATACTTTTTGTAAGAATATTCTGATGATATTAATATGAGATCCATTTTCTTTATCGTGATTGTATGATGTTATGGGTTTATTTTGAGAGCGTTACACAACAGCTCAGCAATATTTTTGCAAAATTTCAGCAACATTTCAACAAAAATTTAAGCAAAAATACTACAAAATTCCAGCAACATTTTAGCATTATTTCAGTAACATTTCAGCAAAATTTCAGCAACACTTTCAGCAACATTTCAACAAAAATTTCATCAAATTTTCAACGACATTTTAACTGTGTTGTCATTTCAAAACAAGAGAAATACAACTCAAAATACCCCAATCATTAAAGAGCACAACAATATTTTCTACATCCACATGAAAGGTTTTCAATATTACATAGACGAATACCGTATCCAAGAAAAAAAAAATCAACTCTAAGATATTGACGTGTGATCCACATGATCATGCCCACGACCACGCCCATGCCTATGTAGTTCCTAAAAAAAAAGGAAATACTCTTATATCGAAGGAACCATAAAATAAATTGGAGCTTTAAATGAATGAATGACAAAATAAAAGAGGAAAGGTGAAAAATAAATTACTTGACTACATGCAGGACTATTCGAGGCTTGCTAGTCATAACCGCTTGCATTGTTAAGCAATGCTTGATAGCTTCTATGCACGGAATACATTGATGGCATTGAAAAAGGCATATTACTTGGCTGCAACAATCACAAACACATATCAATTTAAAATGGTAATAGTGACCTACAAATAGAAATAATAAAACTTCTTATTAAACTAACTTACATTATAGGTGGGATACATAAATTGAGACGAAGAAGCATTAACTTGAGGAACACTCGTTGAGAATGGAGGAAGTTGAGGAGCACTTATTGAAAATAAAGGAGCTGATTGAGGAATACTCTGCAAAAACAAGGGAGGTGGTTCAGGATCACTCGTCGAAAATAAGGGACGAGGTTGAGGAGTAGCAAACATAGGAGTTTGAGAAGCATTATGTGAACTTGTTTTATTTTTCTTTACCAAAGCAAGCTCCAAACCACCTTTTGTCCACCTTCTTCCCTTGCTAGTGCACTCTCTTCTCTTGAGTCCTTTTACTTGAACTGCATTTATATCTGCTACACCATCCACGTCAAAGCTTTCGGGGCATGTGTTGGGACGGCTTTCTTGTTCAATAGTATTTGAAAAAGGCATATTGAATTTTGCACTTAACATGCTTTCAATGATTACAATTAATTCATCCACTTTCACTCCCGTCAAGTTATATGTTTCCTCACTTTCGAAAGCTCTACACGCTACTACTCTGAATTATGCCATCAATGATCTATAGCGTAAAGTTTGATGCAATCTTACATCAACCTTAATATCATGCCCACACCTATCTTTCACATTTTCAGCTCTTGCTTTTGTAGTCCATCTCTTGAGAATATATTGTGAAGGAATCTCTTTGAATTTGAGGGTGTCTCTAAGGATCTTCAAACAATGACTACACAAAATGCCCTTCATTTCAAACTACCTACAATTGCAAGTCAATGAACCATCACACTCCACTCTCACCTTCCTCACCTTTACACCATCACTATCAAGAACCGTATACATGGTTACTCTCACCATCATGTTTAGTTTCTTCAATGTTTACTTCAAGGGACTTGACATACTCATCCTAAAATTCTGCATAAATTTTATTGGTGTAAACATCTGCAGCTTGCTCCATCATCTTCACTTTTATATTCACCCTTGCCAACTTTTGGCATAAAGCATATTCAGCTTGTAACTCTTTGTACCTCTTCTCACAAAGAACTTGATCAAAATGCATGAAAAATTGCATTAAGTTATGATCAAACTAAATGAAATTCTTCAAGAAAGCATTAAAGATTCACTAAGTTAGGTGCTACTCATGCCTGCACCCCATGCATTTCTAACATATGGCCAACCCCATTTTTCCTTGACCCCAAATGTTAACTTCAACCAATGATTATTTCGCACTTCATACTTGTCAAACATTTCCTCCCATTTTAACGTAAACTCTTCCTCATCTTCGATGCCGTACATAAATTTGGATAAAACACTCTCCATCCCCTTATCCTTGACCTCCTTATCCTTGAAGATATAATTTGCATGCCTTAATGCATTTTACATCAAATGCCAAGTGCAAAGGCAGTGGTTTGTGTTAGGCATGACAATAGTTATGGCCTTAATCATTGCAACATCATGATTCGTAAAAATTATTTTTGGAGCCTTACTTGACATCGCCTCCATGAATCTTCTAAAAATCCATATAAAAGAATCGGCGATCTCATCATACATCAAAGATGTGCCAAATATAATAGTTTCCCTATGATGGTTAAATCCAACGAAAGACACAGATGGTCTATGTGCACTATTTAACTTGTAAGTACTGTCAAAAGTCACAACATCACCAAATTGCCCATAATCCTTGATCATTTGAGCATCAGCCCAAATTGTGTTTGTAATCTGCTCCTCATTATCTAATTGGACCGAGTAAAAAAAAGATGGATTCTCCAATGTTTTCTCACGAAAATATTGCAAAATGCTACCTGCCTCCCCATATGCTAAACTCTTTTGCCTCTTCGTTCTCAAATAATTTTTTTGGTCTAGTTTTGTGAAGCCAAGCGACTCCCTTCCACCAGCTTCATTACCCATGAGCTCAAATGTAGCATTAAGACAAATTCCAGATTTTTCGGCTAAATTTATTTCGGTTGCCTGTGATGCAGATGTTTTCCTAGGATTTTTTGTTAACAGATCTCGCTAGTCAACAACCCGAAACCCCTCTTTATTACAAACAAATTGCCTTGAAGTGATTTGCCCCTCATTGCTCTTGTTTACATAACCCCTTCTAAAACTAAAGCCCAACCGTTCTCTACAAACATTATAAAAATCATATGCTTCTTGTTTTGTATCAAATGTTATGCGAACTCTAGGCTTCCAATCGCAATCACCCCGTCATTCTCAACATTGTTAGGTTCCACATCAATGTGCCAAGTCACTTAAAAAATAAATAAGTGCTCAATATTAGCACAAAAACTATAAATTATGTTTGCAAAATAATACAAACTGAATAAAAACACTACAAGAGTTGACTTATATTAGATTATATAAACAAAGGGGAACAAATCCCTTAAACAGTTAATTATGTTTTCAATGATCCATATTTAACCCAAATCCCTTAATTTTCTTATATTGAACATGTAAACATACAAAATCAAAATTAAACAACAAACAAGCCAAGCCAACAGTGATCAGAATTGGATTTTCCTTATAAATCAAAATCTAATGATAGGTAAGAATTTAGAGATTTTAAGTGGTACTGATCAATTTGACTCAATAACACAACATAAAAGCAAACAAATCTTATAATGAACATGTGAGCATACAAAATCAAAATTAAACAACAAATATTATTAGTGGATCGTGTTTAGTGTAGTTAGGTTACAAAGTTGTAATGGAACAATCATCTATAAAGGTTAGAAAATACTTATTTCATGCTCTAGTTGGCAGTCTATTAGAATCACAAACATCACTCTATATAAGGTCTAGGAGTTGTGAATTTCTTTCTACAGATTTATAATGTTTCTTAGGTTATTTTGCTTGGACACATATTTCATATTTGTGTTTGACATCAATAGGTGACTTATGTACTAATTCTAAATCCATCATTTTCCTAATTTCTCTTAAATTCACATGTCCAAGTCTTCCATGCCACAAATCACAAACTTCAAGATTCAAAATATTATGAGAGCTATTATTAATTTCAAAAGACACATTTAATTTAAATAAACCATCACATAGAAAACCTTTTCTAATAAAAATATCATTTTTACTAATTACAATTTTATTTTACTTGTATTTAATTAAAACCAAAGATGAAGTGTTTAGTAAATTTAAAATGTATAAAGCTGAAGTTGAAAATCAATTAGAAAGGAAACTTAGATCTGATGGAGGAGGCAAATATCATATAGGTACTCTTAGTAATTTTTGTGTAGAACATGGAATTATTCATGAGATAACCCCCACCTTATTCTCTACAATCTAATGGAATAGCTGAAAGAAAAAACCAAACTCTATGGATATCATAAATGCAATGCTTATTAGTTCTGGTTTACTGGAGAGCCTGTGGGGGGGAAGCGATACTCACTACTTGTGTTATATTAAATAGAGTAATTGTGAATGATAATGATAAAACACCTTATGAAAAAAAAAAAGTACCTAATCTTAAAATGTTAAAAGTGTAGGGGTGTTTATCCAAAGTAACAATTCCATAACCTAAACGTAAGAAAATAGGACCCAAAACTGTTGATACCGTTTTCTTATGATATGCTCAAAATAGTAGTGCTAATAGATTTCTAGTAATAAATTCTGAAATTAGTAAAATTACTAACAATACAATAATTGAATCTCGTGAAGTTACATTTTTTGAAGATATTTTCCCATATAAAACTAGGATCTCAAATCAGGTTGTAAATAGAACTTCTAATACTAGTGCAAGTGTTATTTCTTTAAGACATGATTCTGAACATCTAGACTTAGAACTTAGAAGGAGTAAGAGAACTAGAATAGAGAAAACTTTGGAGATGATTTTTATACATTTTTAACTAAAGGAGAACTAAATACTTTTATAGAAGCTATATCATCCTTAGATGCACCATTTTGGAAGGAAGCTATTAATTGTGAGATTAAATCAATACTTCAAAATAATACTTCAGAGTTGACTAACCTACCTCCTGGGAGTAAAGCTATCGGTTGCAAATGTGTATTTAAAAAGAAATTAAAACCTAATGGAAGTATAGATAAATATAAGGCAAGATTAGTAGCCAAGGGATTTACACAAAAGAAAGGAATAGATTATCTCGACACTTATTCACCTTTTTCTAGGATTACAACCATTAGAATCTTGATTGCCCTAGCATCTATTTATAATTTAGAAATTCACCAAATGGATGTTAAAATTGCTTTTTTGAATAGAGATTTAGATGAGAAAATTTATATGGAGCGACCTGAAGGTTTTGTGATTAAAGGACAAGAACATAAAGTTTGCAAGTTAGTTAAATTTTTGTATAGACTTAAGTAAGCTCCTAAACAATGTCGTGAAAAATTAACAAGGTAATTCTAGAATTTGATTTTACGATCAATGAACATGATAGATGTGTATACTTTAAAGAAGAAAATGGATAATGCATTATTTTGTGTTTATATATTGATGACATCTTATTATTCGGAACAAATTTAGATAAAATTAAAAATGTGAAATCTTATGTCTTCGAAATTTGATATGAAAGATTTACGAGAAGCTTATATAATTTTGGGTATGAAATTAGAGAAAACAACCGAAGGTATTACATTAAATCAATCTGGAATCCTAGAGAAGATGTTAAAAAAGTTTGATTATTATAATCTCAAACCTATTTCAATTCCTTTTGATCTTAGCATGAATTTAAAGAAAAATAATGGTACACCTGTATCTCAACTTAGATATTCTCAAATTATTGGATCACTTCTCTATATTGCTAATAAGACTAGACTGGATATTGCCTATGCTGTTAGGAGATTAAGTAGACACTCTCATAATCCTAGTAAAGATCATTGGATTGTTGTGGAAAGAGTTTTTAAATATCTAAGAGGAACTCTAGATTATTCACTTTGCTTTAGTGGTTTTCCTAACATTGTAGAAAGTTATAGCGATGGTAATTGGATAACAGATAGCTTAGATGTTAAGTCTATTATCGGGTATATATTTATGTTAGGCGAAGCAATAATATCTTGGGGTTCTAAGAAACAAGCTGTTATCTCTAAAAATACAACATAATCAAAACTTATAGCCTTAAATACTACATGTACTGAAGCTAAGTGGATTAAAAATTTACTCTTTGATATTCCACTTGTGAAAAATCCTATACCTGTTATTTCCATACATTGTAAGAATAGAGTTGTAATAGAACTTGTGAGACAAGCACATACTAATAAAAAGATGAATAGACATATGCAAGTGAGGTATAAATCAATATGAAGTTTGGTGAATAAAAATGTTATATCTTTGAATTTTGTGAAATCTGAAAAGAATATCACCGATCAGTTAATAGAAGATTTATCTAAGAGTATAGTCTTAGATTTATCAAGGAGGATGGGTCACAATGAGTCGACGATGAAGGTAACCCGACTTTTCTGATTGGAGATCCTATGAAGAAAGTTCAACTGGTAGGAACAATTCTTATAGCTTGACTTGTATTCCAACACTTTAAATAAGGAGACTTTTATTAAATTTATTATTTGTATTCTCCTGCTTATCCCTAAGATATAAATGTTGATGTAAATGTAATGATTAAAGAAGAGTACTTACTCTAAATGAATCCAAGGCGGGCATGCACTTGCAAGGTAGGCATCTGTCACTTCTATCTTTGGAGGATTCACTTAAATTAGAGCATTGTGAAGCCGCAACCGTAGGAATAGGGTCGTTCCCTAAAACTCTTATAAGAATCAAGATTGAGCACATGGTTGCTAATAGTGCTAACCAGCGCCATAATTATGTATCGTACCATATGTGTGACATGTTGAATTTTGGTAAAAGGGATTTAGTTCAAGACCTGATTCGCTGATATTCCTTCAGAATGAAACTGTCAACACTAAGTAAGGTTCAAGTTTGAAAAACATCTACACCCATTATATGGTTTTAGAGTTGCCCATATTATTATCATTATTATTTTTGTATTTATTTGATGGTTTTGCAAAGTTTTGAATCTTGTGGGGGATTGTTGGAGATTTCTTAAAAGTTTCAAAACTTTATTTGCATTTATTTATTTATTTTATTATTTGCATTTATTTATTTATTTCTTTTTCCAACAGTCATGTTTATTTATAATTCAAATAGTGTTTGAATTCAAAAAGCAAAGGGTGTGTCTGTTCCCAACAGACATTAGAGAGTCTTTATATATATGACTCTAACTCAGGCAGAAGAAAAAAAATAAAACGACGTGTTCTGTTTTGCTCTCTCTCTCTCTCCTCTTTATTGTATTATCTATATTCTATGTTTCTGGGCAATTGATACAAACTTAGCAAATCCTTATGCTGCAACTGTGCATTATGTTAGATCCTGTGTATAGCAATCTCGGTCTTCCCTTCATGGTTTAACAGTATTCCGGACTTAGGTTCCGTGGAGTTGGTTGTTGAATATGTCTTGTTGTCATCCTTTGATTCCTTATATTTGAGTTTTAAGATGTGTTGGGCGTGTTTCGAACAGGTTGGTTGAGCTTTGGTCCCATTCCTTGTTGCCCAGATTTTTTTGTGTTCCGCTCGAGCGGGTCCATTTGCGCTCGAGCAAAGTTTGCACACTTTCAGCATTTTATACCTCTACAAAACTTCTGCCGATGTGTTTTTCACGCTCGAGCAAATTTCCTTACGCTCGAGCGGGTCAGGCTCGAGCGGGTACCTTGGTGCTCGAGCGGGTGTTCGATGTCTGTAAAAGTACTGGAGGAGTGTAATCTACGCTCGAGCGGCTTTTCTTTTGCGCTCAAGCGGGTGTATTTTGCAGTTGTGTCTTGGAGCTCGAGCGGGCATTTTTGCGCTCAAGCGGGTTCAGTTTTTTTTTGTGCTTTACGCTCGAGCGTCCTATTCTCCACTCGAGCGGACTAGTCGTATATCAGATGGCAGCTGGTTGATTTTGAATCACTTTTCACATTTCCTTTCTCTCTCTTACTTTTCTAAACCCTCTTTTGAGAGCTCCTCTCTCTAGAATATACCTTCTCTCTAGGGATTCATCTAGCTAGAGTGATCTACCCCCTTAGTGTCTTTGCAAAAAGTGTAGAGCTTGGCTTGGGCTTCCTATCAATCCGAAAATCTTGGGTGCTGGAGCATTTCGAAGTTTCTTTATCATCTCCTTTGAGTTCCATCTCTTGAGGTAGGGATTCCTACTCGTCTTTATGGGCTTTAACCTAAATGTTGAGCTTTTGCATAAATGGTTTGATTTGGAAAGTTAGGGTTTGTAATGTGCTATATTGAAAAGAGGGGTTTTGTTCTTTGATTCAAACATATGTGTTTTGGGTCTAAAAAGGGGAGGTTATTGATGTTGTTGATAATATTTGGACCTTTGGGTCAATATTGATTTCAAGGGAAAAATGCCATGTTTGGGTGTACTTAGGTCATTAGTGTAATTAATGACAATTATTATGGAAATGTGAAATTGAGTTGGAAATAATGAAATTGACTCATTATGAGGTGGATTGGTGGAGTTGGATTTATAAATCGCTCACTTTGAAAATGTTGAAATTATATATCTGTTGAGGCATTTATTATCTGTTTAGAAATAACTGCTTTGGGCTATCGGTGGAGGATAGTCTTGATTGTTGTAGACAATGCATGATGATTAGGCGAACTAAAACTAATCAATTGAATATGCCATTGAATATGACGGTTGTAATAATACATCAAATTTATGTATTGATTGATTATGTATATGATATGCGTTTATATACATTGCGTTGTGTGGGAGGAGATAGGGAATGTACTCCACTTTTTAGGGGAAGATAGGGGATAGACTCCTAAACCGGATACTAATTGAGAGGAGATAGGGGATGGACTCCATCGATACAACAAATATGTGTATCTATTGAAGTATTGATACAGCAAATCTGTGTATCATATATGAAGTACAGAAGTGTTTTATTTGAGATTGATACAGCAATTATGTGTATCGAATGTGAAGTATGAAATGTTTAATTTGAGTTGTAATCTCAATAGAAATGGTAGAGTTATTGATATGAGATGTAATCTCATTTAATATATATGGCCAGGTTCTGAGCCAGGGTTGTGAATTGGGAAATTGGATAAGAAATGGAAAATAGAATGAAACATGGACGCATTTGTCATGTAATTGAAATAGGATATGAATTGATTTATGTGAATTAAACATTTATCAAATGCTAATATTTTAGTTATTGCTCATATTATGTTTAGCATATCTCTACTGGGCGTTGGCTCACCCTATATGGGACACCATTTTCAGGTACAGGTATTATGCCACCTCCAATGACGTAGCTTGGAAGCCTTGAGGCTGTTGGACTCTTTTTGTTTATTTTGTTGTATTACATGTATAGGGTTTATTTGATGTAGAGTTAGTACTCTCTTTTTGTAACCAAGTGTTGAGTTGGAAAGTTGTAAGCCTATAGGGCATTTACTTTGTCGTCAACATGTAATACCTTTTGTAAGAATACTCTGATGATTATAATATGAATTCTCTTTTCTTTATTGTGACCGTATGATATTATGGGTTTATTTTGAGGGCGTTACACTGTGAGTTTTTTGGGTTTTATCTTGGAGTCGTTTGTGATAGTTAAAACACGCACAGAGAGAGTGCATAACGACTTTAGAACAACATTTTTGACTTGCCTCTTACAATTACACAAACTTTTTTCTGAATCTTCTTCTAATTCTTATTCTGTTATTTATATAATTTTATCAAAATGTATAAAACCTATTTTCAAAATCTATTTTATTTAATATCATTATTCTGCAAAATTGATTTAGAGAAATTATTATTCAATTCTCACAACATTGTCTAGCACGTGACTTGCATTGGTTTCATTCTTTTAAGTTGTATTTAAATTTTGAATTTGAAGAAAAAAAAGAAAATAATAAATAAAATTTATGAATAAGATATAAACTAATTTTTTTAATAAAAAAATCCTTTATAAATCCCACATCAGTGTATGATTGTGCAATTGGATTTTTGAATGAGGAATCTGAAATTCCATCCAAACAAAATGGTTGCCTAATTTTTTTTTTTTGTCAATCGATAAGACATTAATTACAAATATATAAAGTATTACATCAAATAAACTACTAATCTAACGCGAGTTATTAAATCAACAATCATCAAACCTAACAATCAAGCACCAATTTCGGGCCTACAACCACTAATAGCTATATACAATCTCCATAAATGGAAAATAAAAATACTACTAAAAAAAATATCAAACTCCTCTCTTTAGAAGTTGGATCTAAAATACTGAAACCCCAGTTAAAACGGGTACCTTTCATGTGCCTAAACTTTGATAGACGTTGGTTGATGGGTAGATATGAAAAATAATACATGTAGATGCTCCCTCTACTAGGTAGGATGATGATAAAATTCATATTCCTTTCCTTCTCAAAGTGTCATTTTTGTAAAGTTTTGATATGATTCCAACAAACAATATCAAAAAGTGATAAGATTTTGTTTATGTAACGCCCTCAAAAGACAACATTAAACCCATCAATATGGGCATGCATTGATATATAAAAGTCCCACATTCTTCTATTCATCAGAGTTCCATTACCAAAAGTGTTACATGTTAACAACAAAAGCAAATGCCCTAGAGGCTTACAGCTTTCCAAGTTAACACTTGGTTACAACAAAAGAGTGCTAACTCATTTACACATTAAGCCCTTGGCTTGAATATACATGTAATACATCAAAGAAATAAAACAACAAAGTCGCCTGCTCTAGCCTCCCAAGCTACCTCCTTGGAGGTGGCATGGCTACCTGTACCTGAAAATCGATATTCCCATATAGGGTGAGCCACAGCCCCAGTGAGAAATATACTAAACCAAAATTGAACATAACTAAAAGATTAGCAGTTCGAATGATGGCCAACACTTGATACTTTCCCCTTATCACACTTTACGGTTCATGACATACAAGTCGCATATGTACAATTCATTTTTCCCATTCTTTCAAATTCTCAATTTATAACCATGGCTCAGAACCTGGCCCAAACAACTCATATGAGACAGTAAACTTCAATATTAATCACTTTCCATTTCACTAATAGATAGCATACTAGCTATATCCACACACACAACAGATAAGCATACAAGCTATATCATCACTTCACAGATATGCATATGCACACTATCACACTTCCAATGACAAGGCATAACTCTTTCAACACATTCAATAGATAACATATGAGCTCTATCTATGGAGTCCATCCCCTATTCTCCTCCCAACAAACATCCGGTTAGAGTCCATCCCCTATCTTTCCCTAAACCCGTGGAGTACATCCCCTATCTCCTTCCAACACAACACAATGCATATAAATAATAATTATACACATCATCACACAACACATAAATTTAATGTATTCTTTCAACCGTCATACTCAATGACACATCCCAGTGATTAGTTTCAGTTTGCCTAATCATCATGCATTGTCTACAACTATCACGACTGTCCTCCACCGATAGCCCAAAGCAGTTATTTCTATACAGAAAATAAATGCAACAATGGATATATAATCAACATTTCAACTAGGTGAGTGATAAATGATCCAACTACACCCTTTAACCCCTTCCCTTTCCAATTTCCACATTCTCAATTCAATCCCTCATTTCCAACAATTAATTATACAAATTAATCAATCAATGTAATTAGGGCATTTTCCATAATTAACATTATAACCCTTAGGTTCCATTTTCATTAATGTTTCAACATTAATTTCACTTTTCCATGCCAAACATGCATCTAGGTTTTTATATAGCTAAAACCCCAACTTTTGTAAATTTACACCAAGGCCCCAAACTTTCACAAAATTACCAAACCAACCCCAACATCTCCAAATACTAAAATTTAAAGACAAAGCTCATAAAGAGGAGTAGGATATCCCTACCACGAAGTTAGAGCTCGGATGGAGAAGAAGCCAAAACCAAAATGCTCCAAAGTCCAAGATTTTCGGATCAAAACGACGCCCTCGACGATCAACACAACTTTTACAAAGGCCGAAGAGAAGAAGGACACTCTAACTAGATCAAACCCTAGAGAGAAGGGAGTTTCTAGAGAGAGAGGCTCTCAAAAATGGTTTTTAGAAAAAGTAGGAGAGAGAAAGAAAAGCAAAAGTGATTTAAAACCACCCAGGGGATAACTCATATACGTATGACCCGCTCGAGCGGAGAACACAACGCTCGAGCGCCAAGAACAAAAATCTGAACATGCTCGAGCGCAATAAGACCCGCTCAAGCGCCAAGACACAAGGATAAAATACTTCCGCTCGAGCGCCAACAGACCCGCTCGAGTGCCACCGCTCGAGCGTAAACAAACCCGCTCGAGCGTAAAAATCACATCTGCAGAAGTTTTGCAGGAACACGAAATACTGGAGGTGTGCAATCCCCGCTCGAGCGCAAGAAGACCCGCTCGAGCGCAAGAAGACCCGCTCGAGCGGATCGCCTAAAAACTGGACAACAAGGAATTGAAACCAAGGCCTAACCAACCTGTAACAACCCTGCTCAAAACACCCTAAAACTCAATCAAATGGAATTAAAGGACGACAACAAGATAGATACCACTACCAACTTCACGGAACCGAGTCCGGAACACAACAGAACAGTAAAGGGACAACCGGGATCACTATAGTTTAAGTTGGAATTATTTTTAGGGAGTTTTGGCGAAAGCTGGCTCAGTCTTAATTTTTCTTGCAAAAAGGACAAATTAAAAAGTTATCATTCAGTAAGGACAAATATCATAATATAATTAAAATATGACAAAAATATCTCAAGTTTTATTAGTCTTCTTCCTCACCATCTCATACTACCACCACCTTATAATACCAACCACTGGTCATCAACAACCACTACCTCCGGTGGTTGTTAGTAATTTCTAGCAATTGTTTTTCGACTGCTCATTATCGGCAACCATTTTTTTAAATGAACACTTTTCTTAACATGAATCTCTAGCTTTTAACGACAACCACCACTGCCATACCATCACTATTACTGAGGAAAAACAAAAAGATCTATTCAAAATTAACTATTTTATATATAGTAAAATTTGACTTTATGGCTAATAAAATAAAAATAAAAAAATTGACTCGATGGATGACAATAAAATTTTACTGTATCAATTTAACATTTAAACAATAAATTTTTACACCACCACCACCACCAACTACAATACTGACTATGATTTTTCTATTACTAGTAGAAATATTAAACAAAAAATCTATTAAAACATTGAACAAATAATATCATGAGAGTAAAATTTTACCATGTGCAAATAGTAAAATCTTCCTATTCGCTACAGAGCCTAGATGGACAACTCTAATGAGCTTTTTCTAACAGATCTGAGGCCGTTAGTCTTAGATCTGAAGTCATCAATCTCAGATATTAGTTCATGGGTAACATATCTGAGTTGTTGAAAGTTGATGATGAAAATGGTTGTCACCGGTTGTAGATCTGAGAGAGTGACGAATGGCAGTGATGATAAGTGACGCCAACTGATGGTAGAGGTGATGAGAGGTGATCAATGGACTTAAAGATGGTAAATATAGAAGAAAAAAAGTTGTACTAAAAGAGAAAAGAGAGAACATTGTAGAAGACAGAGAGAGAGAGAGAGAGAGAGAGAGAGAGAGGCACAAAATGAATATGATAATGAAATTCATTCTTATAATGAAGGACAAAGTTGTCCATTAATTTAATTTATGATATTTTTTTTCTCTGTAAACCTACACAAAAATTAAATCAAGAACAGTTCCCATTAAACTTAATTGATATGTCCTTTTTTCCAATACAAATGAGTAATGAGGATATTTTGACCAAAAATATCTACTTTTTACCTCCCCATCCCCCCTTGTCCAAACCAAGACAAGAAAACTTGAACATTTTAGATTATTTTATATACAAGTAAGTGATCATCTATAAGTAATACCTGGCCCTTGCGATTCTCTCCTTAAATTGATTTTATTTATTTCAAAACACTCGTCAATAGTGTTGGGCTCCATTTAGGCTGTTGATAAGCTATGATGATGGGCACTTTGTCATTTTCTTAAAAATAGGTTCTTTTAAGGTTGCACATTGTATGTAGATCATTATTTAGAGTAGAGATTTAGAAAGGAAACAGAAAATTACGAGGACAATATGAATAAAATATAAGTTAAAAGGGAAAGGAGACCCATTTGACTATAGTAGATAACAATGGGGCATGAGAATTGATGTGTATTTAAATCATAAGAACTAGCAATTGCCCATATAATCATATTGGTGATGTTATTGTTACAATTATTAAAAGAAGCAGTACCAAATATGCTCGTAGAAAGATCAGAACTGTAATTGTATGCACCTGTAAAAAGCTCAAACGTGGTAACTACAAGATAACACAATATAATGACAATACTACAATTGTCATTGATCAAGAAGGAAATCCAAAAGGAACTAAACAATGTTGCAGTTGTCCTCACATATTTTTCTTTCTCTTTTTAAATATTTATGTAAATTTATGATCTAATAAGTTGTTCTGCATACCCCACAGTGGAAAAAGGCAGTCCACTAGTGACCTGCCAAGCAATTTTCTTATCAAGAGACAATTTATGCCTTGTTTGGAAACACACAAGAGTTATAATTTTCTAAAGGACAAGAGTTACAATTCTAATGCAAACACACAGTTCATTGTTGCCTATTTTGTCCATATTCCTTGCTCATATAAGCATTGCCTCATTTAGCATTAGGGGAATAGCTACTCTTCTTGGAAATTTGATACCTTCCAAGGGAGAGAGGACCATCGAGTTCAAACATAATTCTTAATTCTTTTTTCTTTTTCTTTCTTTCTTTTTTATTTATTTATTTTTATTTGAAAGAAAATCAAAGGTCACTATAGAATTGGTTGGAATATTGTTGTCATCACTACAGAATTGGTTGGAATATGGGTGTCACCACTCTTGATAAACTTCTTTGAAACATATGCATAAAAACCCATTTCCAAAAGAAAAGAAAATGTTAGCCCCTCACCATTTTTGATCATTTTCTATTGCAGTTTACAAGGCCAATCCATGCTAATTAATATATTATGGTTGCACAAGATGGATCGAGGAATTTTGCAACAATCAGAGATGTTATCCTTGCTGCTCCCAACTATACAGTGCATTTGAATGTTTGAAACTAATCTTACATTTTGTTAATGATGGGATGGATAGGAAATGGACAATTATTATATCAGGCAACAAGAGCAATGGCCAAGGTTTCCAAATCTAAAATACAGAAAACAACATGTCAGTTTTATAATTGATCAATTGAGTTCAATTTGGAAACTTTTGAATTTGGATTTGAGCTATAGATTCTTATAATTTTTTACCTTTCATTCATTAATATTTTGTCGTCTACTTTGAAAAATAGTTTGTAAGATATCCCAAGCCTCTTTTGCGACTTCACAATTGCAAATACGACTAAATTCTTCAGGTGTGACAGCGCAAAAGAGAGAATTGATAGCTTTACTATTCCAGCTACTATTTTGGTAATCAGTTGTGTCCCACTTATCAATTGGTTTGGGGATTGTAACTCCATCAACGGTAATTGTTGGTTCAGTCCACCCATTCATGACGGATTGCCAAACTTTTTCATCAATAGATTTTAAAAAAGATCTCATCCGAGCTTTCCAAAAAGAATAATTGGATCCGTCAAGTAGGGGTGGTCGAACCATAGAATTTCCCTCATGAATTGAATCCATTATCACAAATCAAACAAGATCTCGTTCTAAAAGAAGTTTTTTAAAAAAAAAATAGAACGACCTGCTCTGATACCAATTGAAAAATCTAGAAATCCCCTAGATGTTGATTTGTGATTATGTATCAATTTTAAGTAGTAAACAACAATCCCAATCAAACAATCAAGACAAAACAACACAATGATTTTAACATGGAAAAACCACAATTGGACACTTCCAACTGTAATTAAAAAATCACGGGCAACAGCCACAAAACAATCCACTAAGAAGATTTAAAGGAATTACACAGGTATACTCTCAATTACCTAGCGAATCCACGCCTAATTGAACCAACCTCTATGTGCCTCTTCCAACCCCATCTTCACCTCGGAATTGTCTTTACGATGAGCCACTCCGGAATCCACCAAAGCTTCAGGCTCGAATTCTTCAGAATCCCCCAAAGAACAACTCTCTCTCTCTTTTGTAGAAATTGTAGAACAAACCAAACCTTTGATGTATACTCTTTAAAACATGAGTTGACTACTCAATTAAAACATCAAAGAAAACTCACAAAGTATCCCCAGATATAAACCCTAGAACCCAAAAAAAAGATCTGGAGTAGTAATCCTAAAATCTGACCCAACACACGAATTTATAGAATCTGTCCCGCGATCTCCGCTCGAGCGCCCAACAGCCTGCTCGAGCGTCTTCAGCAAAATATGCGCGTGATATAACAGAGGTCCACTCGAGCGCTATAGAACCCGCTCGAGCGCGAAATCACACATCTCAGTACTTTTGCAGGCGACCAAAACTGCCGGAACCAGGGATTCTCCGCTCGAGCGAGGTAATGTCCGCTCGAGCGGACAGGCAACTTGGAATGCATTTTTGCATTTTGCTTCGGGGGCGCTGCCCCTCGACCCCGCCATGGTGCTGCCCCGGACTCGCCAAGGGGCGCTGCCCCCTGGACCCCTGCGAGCTGACCAGGCAGCTCGATCCCCATCATAATCAGCGAAGTGGCAATCTTGAAAGCATTAGCATCACAAACTTCTCCGAAAGGCACAATTCGGGTTGGATTCGCATCTAAACACTCATAGCCTCACTGAAATAAAAGTGCGAAAATAAATACAACTGAAAGGAGTTTTGTCAAACGGGGTTGCCAAGAATAAAACCTAACATACTTCATTTTAGAACAAAGCTGGACCATACTAGAACCAGTAGTAGCATTAAAAATGAAGCAGAACCATTCAACCTTCTTTAGGTATTGATTAATTTCAAGGGTATCAGGATGCCCACTCCGTACACCAAAACAAGAATTCAATTTTTTAGAGATTGTGACATGTTCGACCTGCTGTGTCTGAATCAAAGGTTTTGACACGTATACTATTGCTCTTGTTGCCTGATATACTTGTCTTGTCCATCCCATCTTTGACACGTGTAAGATTTATTTTCTCTTTTCCAAAAAAATATGTTTTCTCTACACAAACTCTCTCTAATCTTTATGTAGTATGGACATGCACTGTAGTTAACAGCAGCAAGGATAACATCTCTGATTGTTGTGAAATTCCAATACATCTTGTGCAACGATAATATATTGATTGGCATGAACTGCCCTTGTAAACTCTACTAGAGAGTATGTAAAGTACACAGAAATTATTTACAGAAAAAATGTCATTGAATTATGATCTTTCATTTCAAAACAATGTAAAGAATTTTGGTTAAATGAAGCAAGAGTTGGAAATAGAGTATGGTTCATTGAATTATAGAGTAGTTACTTATAACTTCTAACACACTAATAAATGCAAATAAGAAAGGAAGTAGCCTCATATTCCAAAAAAATGGTCCCTTTGATTCATGGAAATTTCATTTCATAGAAATAGCTGTAAAAGATGCGCATGAAAAAAATATAATTTAAATTTAGAAAACATTACAAATATATATGTATATATATTCCAAAGTTTGACCCTTGTAACAAAATAAAAGTTTTTAACAAATCTTTTGAATCATGATTTTTTTTTTTTAATTTAAACCATTTGTCTATTTTCATTAACTAAAATTGACCCCAAAAAAAGTATTTTAGCATCAAACTCAATGTACATAAAATGCCTAATATCTATGAAGCATAGGTACACTGCTACTGGTACGATACAGATACGTCATTTTAGTAAAATCTTAAAAAAAAAGGGTACATGTATGACTTAGTACGTTTGTAAAAAAATATTTATTTTTAATTTATAGTAATGCAAAAATTGATTAAATGGTTTAATTTGTTACTATCCAAATTACAATTAATATTTAATGCCAAAAGTAATAAACCAAAATTCCATAAATCCAAAATAAAATTTTATTAGTCAGAAGTCCACATTCTAAAACATTTTGTCTATAAGGACATGCATAAGTAAAAGGACCAAAAAGCCCACCTATATATTTCTAATCAACAATGATAGACCACACAACCCCTCTCTCTCTCCTCTTTGTTCTGCAACTCTATCACTGCCTTGCCCTTGCCCTTGCCATCTTGCACATCTCTTCTCTCTCAACCAATGAACCACTACCTCGTCGCTGCACCTCTCTACTCGCACATGTACCTCTCCCTCGACCAACAAACCACCACCAAAGACGATCCACTCTCTCTCTCTAATCTCTTTGAAAAATCTATAATCCCCAAGATATTGATTTGTGACTATGTTTCAATTTTAAACAATGAATAACAATCTCAATCAAACAGTTAAGACAAATCAACACAACGATTTAACATAGAAAAACCACAATTGGAGTGCCTTCAATTATGATAAAAAAAAAAATCACAGGCCAAAGTCACAAACAATCCACTAAGAAAACAAAAAGAAATTACGCAAAAATATTTGAAATTACCTAGCGAATCCACGCCAAATTAAACCAAACCCGTTCTATCACCGTCTTCACCTTGGAATTGTCTTGCCCAATGTTGAATCCATGGCGATGAGCCACTCTGGAATCCACTAAAGCTTCATGCCCAAATTCCCCCATATCCACCAAAGAACAACTCTCTCTCTTTTATGAACGAAATAATAAGAATAACCCTTGATGTTTGACAATCTGTAGATCGTTGATCAATCGATCGCCTTCTATGCACCAAGGAAACTCATATAAAATAGCCTTCAATAGAAAACATTTTGTCTTTCCTTATTCTCTCAAATTCTAGATGGCTTAAACCGTAAAACGAGCAAATAGTACAGTTTATAGTAAACTGAATCACGAAGACCGCTCGAGCTGTGTAAGTAGGCGGTACAAAACATATAGATTGACTGTTTGAGCAATAAAATTTTCTTCCTAGAAGTTTAGAGCCATTTCCCGCTCAAGCAGACAAATGGCCGCTTAAGCGATCAAGCCATTTTGGCTTCGAGGACGTTGCCCCTCGACCTCGCCTGGACCGTACTGTAGCTAGACTTTTTTCGCGCCCCCCTTTCAGAGAGCTCGAAATTGGGTCCTACAGTTTGTGTAACGCCCTCAAAAAGATACATAGAACCCAACAATCTCAACATGCATTGATGTAAGAGAATAAAACATCTTTTCATTCATCAGAGTATTCTTACAAAAGATATAACATGTTGACAACAAAAGTAAATGCCCTACGGGCTTACAACTTTCCAAGCCAACACTTGGATGCCAAAAGTGAGTGCTAACTCAAATACATATTAAGCCCTAGGCTTGAATTTACATGTAATATCAAATAACAAAACAACAAAAGGAGTCTTCAACTCTCAAAACCTCCCAAGCTAAGTCCTTGGAGGTGGCATATCGCCTGGACCTGAAAATGATGTTCCATATAGGGTGAGCCAAAGCCCAGCAGCAATATACTAAACCAAATATAAGCAATGACTAATGCAATAGCATTTGATAGATGGTTAACACTTATAAACCAATTATATCACAATACAGGTCCATGACAATTATGTCCATGTTACGTTCCACTTTCCGTTACTTATCCAACTTTCCAATTATACAAACATGGCTCAGAACCTGGCCAAACAATAAAATGAGACTGCATCTCATATTAAAATTACTTCCAATATCAACAATTCAAATGAGATAACAACTCAAAATGAAACTCTTCCATAATTCAATAAGTACACATTAGTTTCAGTTTTCCCTAATCAACATACAATGTCTACAACAATCAAGACTATCCTCCACGGATAGCCCAAAGCAGTTATCTCTAAACAGATAATAAATTTATCAACAGATAAAATATCAACAATTCCGTGGGTGAGTGATTAAATTATCCAACTACACCATTTAATCTCATAATTCCCCAATTTCATTATCCTTAACTCAATTTCATATTTTTCCAAATTAATTATACTAATTAATTTATTTCAATAATTAAGGCATTTTCCCCCTTTCTCAATATCAACCCTAAGGCTTGATTTTACCAATTAAACAACAACAATACCATTTTCCAATATCTCACATACACATGGGTTTTAATATTTGAAAACCCCTCTTTTATAAATTACACAACAACCTTAACTTTTTCCAAAATTACCAAACATCACCAACTAATCAAAATGACCAAAATTTAAGACAAAGCTCATAAGATGGAGTAGGGTATCCCTACCTCGAAATTAGAAGCCCAAAGGAGAAGATGATGAAAACTCAAAGTGCTCCAAATCCACAAACTTTCAGATTAAAAGGAAGCCCAAGTCACCCTCTACCTTTCTTACAAAGAGATTAGGGTAGGAACACACCAATAATAGATCAATCCCTAGAGAGAAGGTAAGTGTAGAGAGAGAGAGAGCCAAATTCTAGGGTTTTGAAATTAAAAGAGATGAAAAAGTGAAGTGTTCCCCGCTGCTGCCTACTGATATAACACAGGCTCGCTCGAGCGAAGGATTGGTCGCTCGAGCGACCAGACACAAAGAAACCTCGCTCAAGCGTAGAAAGCCTCACTCGAGCCAACAATTCGAAGCTTCAGGTCTGTAACCCAGAAGCATGCTCGAGCGACAGAATGCTCGCTTGAGCGAAGAAACCCAAAACATAAACCTCGCTCGCTCAAGCGAAGGAAATCTCGCTCGAGCTAAGGATTGCAACTCTCAGGTCCAGTACTGGACGCAGACGCAAGCTCGAACGAAGGACTTCTTGCTCGAGCCACCAAATATAAAACTCAACTCTCGCTCGAGCGAAGGATCTAAAACCGGGATCGCTATAGTTTGGACTCCTGTCACGGTTCTGAATCTAATCTCATAAAGTGCAATGTGAAACTGATAAACACCAAAGAGTCCAATCCGGCAAATCATTTTGGAAATCAATTTTCAATCAAATAATGCCAAAATTGGACTGCTTTGCCAGATTACAAAGTCGCCACCTAAATATTTTGTTTTGGGAAATTTAGGAAACCTTGGCTTGTGCCAAAGGCCACGTGTCCGTCATCACCAAAGTTACCTCGGCTCGGGAACTTGGATACGAGGGGGGAAGGTCATGAAATGAGCACCCCTGCTCGCCCGATCAAAGGATCAGCCTCTACTAACCATGATATGTTGTTTTATAAACTTCATGTGTTCTTATTCCAGTTATTAGCTAACTTTACTATGTGACGCACACACAAGCAAGCATAGACTAAAATCGCAAGAATTAGAACGAATTCAACTCATGTTTGTTCACAAAAATGGTTTGAATTTGCCACTCTCAAGTGGGCTTAGAAATGTGGATTTGCCACCTCAAGTGGGCTTAAAACAAGATTTCGCCACTTTGCAAAGTGGGCTTAAACATACATTCGTTGAATTGTTCAATTCAAACAATCAAGCCTTCATCCATACGCATTCATGCAATTAATCATTTAAGCAAATAGCCTCATGGCAAGTATGCTATCATGGCAACATGGCAATCGCACTCATGCAAGCATGCTAAAGCATAAAACTCACCAAGTACTCCAAGGCAAAACAAAACTAGTTAGAAAGATGCATGATCCTAACTATACAAGATGCCTAATGCAACACATGCAATAATGCAATTAATAGGCTCGACTACTAATATGGCATATGATTTGATTCAATTTGATAACATGCTTTTAAACACGTATTCAAAGAAGATATTGAATTTGCAATGTAGTTTGAACAATGCACCGAACCTTGGTGCATGCAAGACAAATGAATGGATGCAAACATGCGAGCATAAGGTATGCTAATTGAAAATGTCCCTAAACTAACCATCAAAAGCGGTTAAATAAAAGGGAGAAAGATGTGGGGTTGGAAGACATGCACACACGCACGCACACTTATTACAACATTATGCCCTCATGAAGGAGGGTCCGAATGAATAAAAGCTAACTAGCTACGCTAATTAAGCTAATTATTACAACACAATCGAAACTAATTAACTAACTTATTCTAAGCTAATTAATTACAACAAGTTGGAATTGAATAACTAGTTACACGAATTAATCACGTACAACACTTGAATTGAATAATTAGCTATGCTAACTAATTAAAGCAATTAAATGGCCTCAAGGGCAAGGGACGCATGCATGCTCGGTTGGTTTCCTCCCGAAAATTCACTGCCTTGCCTTTGGATGCCTCTGTTTTCACTTGTTTGATCTCTGAAAATTGTGCCAACTCCCAGAATGCCTCTGCTCCAACTCAGGAACACACTAGTGCAAAATTCATTAATGGCCGGTCGGCCACAAAAGGTGGCTGTCAGCCACTACTGGTGGCCGGTGGGCCACTATTGGTGGTTGTCGGCCACTACTGGTGGCCGGTCAGCCACCCCTTTCTTGGAATTCTCTTTTTTGCTGCAACAGAGAGCAAAAAGAGGCAAAGCAGTGTATTCTCTAGCAATATATGTACTATTACCCTCCTTATCATTACACAAGGTCAAAGGAGTGTAATTCTTGGCTCCAAAACCACCAACCAAGCATTTTCAATGCATGATGGCCAAAGAACCAAGCGGTACAACTTCATTGTATGCAAATACAAGACTCGAGATCATCACCTTATCATGTGTGGTCAAAGGCAATGGAGACCAAGGAGATTGGCTCATTTCATCACTTTGAGTATGAAATGCTCCAATCTTCCTTGTGTTCAATATAACGTCCGATTGAACACATGCAATGCAACACAACATGCTTATCTTGCTCAAGTTTTACTTGTCACTTTTGTTTACTCATTTTACATTACTGATTAGTCCTTTAATCAATTAAGTCCTTTGATCGATTAAGTCCAAGGTGAGAGTCCTCTAAAGAGAAAGAAGTGTCAACCAAGGGATGATTTAAGGCAAGAGAGAGGTCATGCCTTTGGTTAGTAGAAACCCTCAAGAGATGATTAAAACCATTAAGCATACACTCTATCTCAAGCTTAAAGGATCTCAAAATTGAAACAATCCTCAAAAGCAATTGAAAGAGTGAGACAAATGAGTATGTGGCAGAGATTATGATGCTGAGATTACATGCACAACAACACTGCAACATGCAAACAACTCAAGCACTTCATGCTTAAAGGCCTAAAACACTAAACTAGTGAAGCCCTTACACTATAGACATGCAATACAAAGCTCAAAAGGTACAAACACTTCAAAACAGTCCTAAAACAGCCTAAAAGGAGTCCTAAAACATGTTTGAAGTAAGCCAAAAATAGCTAGAATGAGAGGCCAAAACATAGCACAAGCTAAGCTATGAAGCACAATTGCACTACAAACACACAAAGCAAGCCTCAAGTGCTCCAACTAACCTAAAACAAAGCTGAAACATGCCAAAATAGAGCCTAAAACATGCTTGAATTATGCTAAGTTAAGCTAGAAAATCAAGCTATCATGTGAAGCAACCTAGGCATGGAAGCAAGACACGAGGAGAGGATGCTAACCCCTCCTATTTTGGACTTCAAAAGTTGATTTTTACCACTGAAATAAATCTGAATTTCAGTGGTTAAAAGGCCCAAAAAGTTTGATTTAAAGGTGGTAAGAAATGGCACAAAAGGCTTCACAAGCCAAAGAACAAAAGGGGAGACAACCCCCTACCACAAAATGACCTCAAACCACCATTTTTAAACCATAAAAACAGAGTTTTTTGTAGTTGAAAACTAGGCCAAAAACAGTACAAAAAGATGGTAAAACAAGTAGTCAAAACAAAGCTTAAAGGGTAAAAGTTATACCTCTTGAAGCCAAGCACACTTTAGGCACAAATGAGGCACTAAATCAAAGCTAAAATCACCTTCTAAAGCTCAAAGAAGGTCCCAAGGAATCTCATCCCAAAGATAAGAAACTTTGATCAAGGATGTCTAGGCAAAGAAGAAGTGTATCTCTACTTGTATGTACAAAAGGGCAAGAGAGAGAAATCTAGAGAGAGAGAGAGAGAGAGAGATTTTATAGAGAGAGGCTCCCAAAATTTCCAACCTTTCAATATGAGAGATATGGCCACTATATATAGAAAAAAGAGAGCCTTGGTCGAAAATATCAATTCAAAAATATCTGGAGCAGTGTAGAACAGCTGGAAGGGAAAATCTGCACAAAATATCTGATTTTTGCACCCATGGCCAACCGGCCACCATTGGTGGCCGACCAGACACCACTGGTGGCCGACAAGGGTCACTCTTGGCAGACCTATGGCCAGAAAACTCCATTTTTGGCCGACACACTCTACCAGTGGCTGATAGCAAAAACTGGTTCCTGGCCCCGACTTCAAACAGGCATATCTCCTTCATCTGGACTCCTTTGCAGGTCATTCTTGAGCCTAAATTGAATCCCCGGAAGTATTCTTTCCAATGGTGGAAGCCTCACATAAAAATTCAAAGTGTGCTAAGAGATATGCTTGTTTTAGTGAAGACTACTCAGTTTCGGTCATAACCAAATTCATGCCCAACTTCTTCTCCAACTAGGTTTCTTCTCTCTCCTCCAATTTTCTTCAACTCCAAACCTCTAAACAAGATGTTTTAACGATTTTTTCAAAGATTTTACCTCTCCTTCATTTATTTCCACTTTGTCCTTGCTCAGTTTACCGAAAAACGTAACATTTATCGAAATGCGAGCCTTAGAACATCGTAGAAATTTTTTCAAACATATTTTGAAAGAGAGGGTTTTAAGGTCTAAAAAACATTTTGGTCAAAATAGTTTTGGTCCAAAAAGGGGGTGTAAGGTTGGGATTTGGCTCTCTCCTTGCCGAAGAAATCGAACCTTTGCACAACATAGCCTGCACCATCGAATAATTAATCAGTAGCACCCAAGTCTTAAGGGTAGTCAAAAATGGGGTGTCTACACATATATAGTTAGTGAAGTGGCAAACATGAAAGCCTTAAGATCACAAACTCCTCTGCATAAGCACAATTCGGGTTAGATTCACATCTACACACTTACATTCTCACTAAAACATAAGAGCAAATAAAATTACAACTAAAAGAAGTTTTGTCAAACGGGATTACTAATTACAAAAACTTAATAATCTCCCCCTTTGGAAATTCTATGACAAAACACACCTAACAAATAAAATTCTAATCACTCCAACCCATTATAACTAACCAAGATAGCTTTCTTAAGGTCAAGATCTGGAAAAATTAGTTATTAGTGCCACTAGAGTATATGAAAGTAATAAACATATCAAGATTATCTTGAAGCATGAATAGATGGAGATTTTAAGAACATGCAACATGAATAAATGAAAATTTTACGAACACTCATACACATAATTAAAAAAAAAAAAACTCTCAAAATACTCCCCCTCAAAATTCTCCCCATTTTTTGTCATGAATTGTCAAAGGAAGCTCAGTCAACTAAAGCACGAGCATAACCCACACAAGCATAACCCACACAAGCAATGACAGGATGTAATAATCAAAAGAATGCGAGAAATAAGCAATAAATAATTAGTGCATAGCAACATGCAAACCAACTAACACCAATCTCCCTTATAAAACCAATCAATGTAAGTCCATGCTAAAAAAAACCCCTGTAATGATTAACCAAACTCCCCCTCACTGAAAGTAACCATAAACACCAAAAACAATGAACCAAAAAAAAGAAGGAAAAGACAAAAACAATATGGTGGAACAAGTAAGAAATTTCAAATTTGTACCTTAAAACACACAAGAATATCGAGGAAATACAATTACATGAAAACACAATGTGCACAACGTCCAGAAGATTTCTCATGAAAGAATGTGATGCAACATGTGAAAGCCATAGATCCCATGATAAATGTGTGTGTGTGGCTTAAGTCTGTAAGTTGCTTCTTGTCTACCGACGCACCTTGCCAGCAAGTTATTGGCACCGCGAAAATACAACTCTCCTCTGAGGAGCAAAAATTATGCAAGTTCTGCTAGTCTAATTGTTCCCTGGCCTGTTTTCAACTGTTCTGTTGGATTATATCTGCTTTCCATCCCTCAGCTTCATGCTCTGTATGTTCTTCGGCTAACACTGCCGGTGTTGTTCTTTTCTCGATGACGATGGCTATACTATCATCTGGTATATCCACCCTTGCCCCCAGTGTAGCCAAGGCATCGGGGAAACGGTTGTGTGTTCCAGGGGTATGCTGGATTTGGACATCATCAAATTGAGTGAGCCACCCTTGAACCACGGTGCGATACGGGCCCAACAGAGGCTCCTTTAAGGCGAAATCATCCATTGTTTGCCTGACAACTAACTCAGAGTCACCCCAAATTTTCAACTTGCAGAGCCCCTTCTTTTGGGCAGCGATTAGACCCAATATCAACGCCTCATATTCAGCCTCGTTGTTTGAACATTCAAAATCAAGCTTATATGATAGATGAAACTTCTCTCCTTCACTGGTTAGTGTTATGCCAGCTCCGCCTTTCCCAGCTCCCGAAGCTCCACCAAATTTTAAGTCCCAATAAGCCTCAACTACAGCTGCTGAGACATGGACCTCACCTGGTAGAAATACCTCTGCAGGTTCATGTTCACCAGATGGGAATTGGGCCAGTAAGTCTGCAAGTGCTTGGCTCTTAATAGCCTTGGGAGTAACACAAGTGATGTCATATTCTGCTAGAGCCAAAAGCCATCTTGCCATTCTTCCAGTCAGAGTGGGTTTGCTTAGCAAGTAGCAGACCGGATCACTCCGAGGTCACAACATGGATCGGGTGTGCCAAAAAATAGTGGCACAACTTCCGCGCTGTGAAGATTAAGGCTAAACAATGCCTCTCAATTGGGGTATATCGCGACTCGACACCATTGACTTTGCGACTGATGTAATAGACTGGCTTCTCAATGCCATCTATGTCTTGGACAAGTAGAGCCCCAATAGACCGAGGTGTAGACGTCAGGTACAGTAGCAGAGGCTTGTTGGGTTGTAGGGTAATCATTGTAAGTGCTTTCTTCACCATATCAAACGCCTGCTGGTGTTCTTGCAACCATTCAAACTTGTGATTCCCTTTCAGCAGTGTCCCAAAGGAAAAGGTTATCTCAGCAAGGGCTGGAATGAACCTCCTGAGGTATGACACTTTGTCTAGGAATTTCTTCAAAGCCTTTTGAGAGTGTGGTGGTGGCATCTCCATGATTGATTTAATCTTATCCTCATCTACTTCAATCCCCTGCCGGTGTACAAAAAAGACAAGGAACTTGCCGGCGGTAACTCCGAAGGCACACTTGAGAGGGTTCATCTTTAGGCAGAATTTGCGGCATCGCTGAAAAACTTTTTCCAAGTCGTAGAGGTGTCGGTTTGCCTCGGTAGACTTGACCACCAGATCATCCACATATACTTCCACTTCATGATGCAACATGTCATGGCACACTGCAGTCATAGCCCGTTGGTAGGTTGCCCCTGCGTTTTTCAAACCGAAAGGCATCACCGTATAGAAAAAATTTCCCAAGGGTGTTCTAAATGCCGTTTTTTCTACATCTTCTGATGCCATTTTGATCTGGTTATAACCACTGAACCCATCCATAAAGGAGAACATCTTACGGCCCGCAGTAGAATCGACAAGTGTGTCAACATGGGGCAATAGGCAGGCCTCATTCATTCAGGTCGAGAAAGTCTACACAGACCCTGATCTGGCCGTTCTTCTTCTCCACAGGCACAATATTTGCTAGCCAAGTTGGGTACTCTATAGGCTCAATGAACTTGGCCCTTGACAACTTTTCTACCTCTTCCTTAATCTTTGCCTCAAGGTCAGGGTCATACTTTCGAGCATGCTGCTTTATTGGCTTAGAGTTGGGAAAAGTATCCAGGTGATGGGTGACAAGAGATGGGTCAAGACCAAGCATCTTATCGTATGTCCAAGCAAAGACGTCACTGTACCGCTTCAGTAGTGTTATCAATTCTGCCTTAGCTGTTGGAGCCATTGTGTCGTTGATGAACACAGGGCTTGCTCTGCCCTGGTAAGTCGTTGAGGTTGACCTCAGCAAGTACCTCCTGCTGCGGTTTGGGTCTATCTTGCACGCATTCAGGGGTGGGCTCAGGCGTCTCCACCAACTTTTCTTGGGACTCGTCATCGTCACATTTATTTGTCTCGGGGCCATCCTCCCAAGGTATGTGAAGCCTGGCCTCCAAGACCCGTCATAAGTAGTAAACTGTCTTACCGCTCTCCCGCACCTTAACAATCTTAGGCGAAGGACTTATGGGCTTACTGCTCCTCTTCTGCCCACTACTTTCTGGAGCAGCCTCTGCATCCCGAATGCCTTTTTACTCCTGCAACTTTACCGGTCCTTAGATTTCACCCGTTGACAATTCAGTAAAGAAAACTGCATCCGAATAGTGTGCCTCCTCAACCCCAAATGGTTGTTCAGACGCATTTATATGGTTACTGTGCGCTTTCCCAACTTTGCCTTCACGCATTGGTGATAATTGGACGGGATAGCTCCATATCGGTGCATCCAAGCTCTGCCAAGTATCATGTAGCAATTTGTGTCTGCTTCAATCACATGAAACTTGGTTGCGGAACGGATCTCACCAATTGCTAAGTCCATGACCACATGGCCCTTGGTATCTTTTTTCTCGTCGCCAAAACCCGTCACAGTGATGGGTTGGCGAACCATCCTGAACTCTGAGATACCAGCCTTTGCAAAGGTGTCAGTAGTGATGATGTTTATGGATGCCCCCGCCATCAAGGAAAGCACGCTTGAACTCTACATCATTGATGTATGCTGTGACAAAAAGAGGACGATTATGGGGAAATGGGTATGCTTTGTCTGCCTCTGAAAAAGTAATGGCCCCATAAGCTTCCTGGATGCGCCGAGCCACATACTCCTTAGCCTCAGCAACTTCATCATGGTGCACTTCAAAGATATTAATGAGGGCTTTTGTTGCTTCCAACCTGGCGGCTTGGCTCAGCCCCAACTGGTCAAACAAGGCGCGAAACTTAACAGAGTTTTGCAAGGCCTGGGCATTAGCATCCTCTGCGAATTTTGCCTCTGCAGGTACTGTCTCAGGGAGCTGGCCGATTGCAATTTCTTCTAACTCATCATAGTAAGACGCCATATGCACTTGATCACGCACAGACCCGAGATAGCCAATCATATATGTACATTCTTCCCCTTCTCCTTGTGGTTAGGACAAAGGTCCTTTTGCACATCACGGTTCTTTGAACTTCAGCTCATTTGCGTCAACTTTCTTCTTGAAGATACTTTTCAAAGTCCAACAGTCCCTAGTAGGGTGTCTGGTGGTTCTGTGATAGACACAATAATTCGGGCTTTCTTTGTCCTTCTTGGTTGGAGGGACTTCAACTGGAGGCAAGGTAAGTTCACCATCAGCTACCCATTCTTTAACCAGAGCCTTAACATTCTCAAGGCTGCAAGGACATGGATTTCTGTCCTCATAACTCTCTCTCTTCCGAGAGGACGTCGCCTCCCCTTGCGAGCGGCTCCCTCCTGCAGAGGTTACCGCAGCAACTTTGCTACTGCGAGGGTAGCGGTGGCTGTCACGAGTTTTGTGCAAGGGACTAGTGGTACTGAGGTTCCTAACTGCCTCAATCAAGGCTAAAATGGTAGGCAAATTATGATTCACCAAGAATATTTTGTAGTCGCGTATGGCACCCCTCCACACATATGCGGACTAAATGGGCCTCGTCCACTGGTTCATGACAGTCATTAGCCTTATCTTAGAACAGCTTAACATAGTCCAGTATATCTTCGCCCTCCTTTTGGACATCTCGCCCAAGGGTGAGGGTTGTAACTTTCTCTCGGACTTGGAAGAACTTCGTGTGGAACTTGTTCACCATCTCCCCCCAACTCATGATCGAGTTGGGAGCCAAGTTCACATACCAGCTGCAAGCCCTTTCAGTAAGTGGACTTGGAGAACTCCCGAAGGCGCAGAGAGTGGTTACGGCCATGGACACCAAGAGTTTCAATGAACCTCACCACCTGTTCTCTGGCATTGCCTTGTTTTCCATCAAACTTAATAAACTTGGGCACTATATACCCAGTTGGGTATGGCATGGTCAATATCTCCTGAGAGTACGAGGCCTTTACATCTGAGTCGGGGAGAGATGGGAGTTGCTTCTTGCTACGCTCTTGCTCGAGCATAGCTTGTTCATCGGCTTAGAGGAACAAAGTGAGTGGGCCGGAATGGTCTAGTCTGCTCCTGCGTAGCTAAACCAACAGCCGCACTGTTCGCCTAAAGTACCACCGGAGGCACCTGGATCGGAGCCCAAACCTCAGGGAACAGGTTAGGCACTGGGTTTGGGACTGCTACGGGCGGAGGTGCTTGTGCTGGAGCTGGTCGAGAAGCCATGGCCATAATAGCATCAATGAGAGTTTGCAAAGCTGCCAGGATCTCCCTCTGCGTATCCTGGAGTAACTGAACAGCCTCAATCACAACACTGTGGTCACGGCACCTGGATCGGAGCCCAAACCTTAGGGAACAGGTTAGGCACAGGGTTTGGGACTGCTGCGGGCGGAGGTGCTTGCGCTGGAGCTGGTCGAGAAGCCATGGCCATAATAGCATCAATCAGAGTTTGCAAAGCTGCCAGGATCTCCCTCTGCGTACCTTGGAGTAACTGAACAGCCTCAATCACAACACTGTGGTCACGGTCCTCCGTATGTGCTGCTCCGCCATTTGAAGAGCCTTGCTGAACTTCATCCTCTGCCATTTTTTTCCAATGAGGTGTGTAAACCACTGCGGGTATGAACAATCAACAAAGCAACCTCCCCAGCGGAGTCACCAAAAATGTAAGGGGGTTCGAGGTTAGAGAAGGTGATTAGAGAGGCAAAACTATGCTAATGGTCCAAGAATGGTGAAAGTGGCTTGAGAATGAGCAGCAGCAACTGTTTGGAAGTTGGAGAGTGTGCAGCTGGGTGAGGGTGAACCAAGTAGCTCAAGAAGAAATGTATGGCAGTGCCAAAATGGGCAGCATCTCCCCCAAATCCCCAAAATTCCTCTTGTTGAACCTTGGGAAATGGGTCCTATTTATATAGGCTTTTCCATGGCACCAAGAGGACACCAAGTGGCCAAATAGAGGTCCTATTTATATAGGCTTTTCCATGGCACCAAGAGGACACCAAGTGGCCAAATAGAGAGAGGACATGTGGCCTAAAGAATCACATGAAATATTCTGCCTTGAGCCACCAGGCAGAAGGTGCCACGCGTCCTTTTGCATGTACTGTGTACTATCTGTTTGCCTCCGCAACTACCTTTTTGAGCCTCAGCAAGTGTAGTTGTGACGGGAGTGTTTGGCGCTGCAACTCCCTCTTGAGCCTCAGCAAGTGCAGTTGCGACGGGAGCGTTTGCCGTTGTACTTGCCTCCACCAAGTCTTCGACCGATTTCTCCTTGGCCTTTCTTCCTACGTCTTCCAGGACTTCCTTTCCCTCCGACCCCCTCTATCATCTGCACAAAGCCCTTGGCAGCTCTGCTGCCATTTACTGCGACGAAGCATTGTCTTGCCATCACCTGGTCTCCCCAAACCTCTTCTATCTGTCCGGTTGGTGCCGGGAAGCGCAGGACCTGATGGTAGGTCGATGCTACCGCCTGCATGGCATGCAACCAGCCCCTGCCCAAAATTAAGTTATAGGTCGATGGGACTTTAAGCACCCAAAACTCCACTTGCTTCGTAACTGATCCTGCTTTGACCGGCAATATGATCATTCCAATCGGCCATTCTGGTTGAGAGTTAAAGCCAACCAATGGAGACGTTGCGGGGGCCAAGTCCTTGTCCTCCAACTTCATCTGTTTGAATGCATCATAATACATGATCTCGACCGAACTCCCCTAGTCAACCAAAATTCTATTGATGTCGAAGTCCTTGACACAGAGGGTCACCACTAGGGCGTCATTATGAGGCACTTGAATTCTTTCCAAGCCTTTGCTAGAAAAGGTCAGGACGTCTTTTTCCTCGGTCTTCCCTTTTTTCACGGCGGGCTGAATGGGGAGAGCACCTCTCTCATGTGCTCAGCTTTCTTGATCATCCCTCTTAGTTCACAAACCCTTGCCGGCTCAATGATGCCATGGATGACATTGATCACGCCCTGCGGCGCTGCATCCAGGACGACGAGGCCGTTTGGCTCGCCCTGTCCCTGGGGAGCGGCTTTCATACCACCGTCTATGTACTGGTCCAGATGCCCTGCCGCCACCAACTCCTCCAAATGTTGTTTGAGCGGCACACAGTCCTTCGTTCGGTGCCCTCGTTCTTCATGGAAGGTGCAGCGATACCTCGAGTTGAAGCCTCTCTGCGTGTTTCCCAACTTGGCCGGCCAACGGACGTAGGGTTCACCACGGATTTCACTCAGGATGCGGTAAATAGGGATTTTAAAGACCGTGGTGATACTGGTTCGCGCTTTCAACTTTCTCTTGGCATCTTCCTCTTCATCACGAGGAGCGTTAGCTCGGTCGTTTCTGCAACCTTTGTTCCTATCATCGCGGTTTGAGCCACGACGTTGATCTTTTGACTGGTTGTTTGGGCGGTTGTCCTCCTGCCCTACCGAGTGAACCTTCCCCGCCACTCTTCTGTCCGCCAGGACCGGATTCTCCTTCTCGGTCGCGGTGGCGGCATCGTCCTCCACTCGGATGTGTTTGTTGATCCGTTGCATCAAAGATTCCATGGTAGTGGGCTGGTGCATCGTAAGCGAATCTCGCAGCGTATGTCCGACTGGGAGACGCCGCTTGTATTGGGTGATCGCCAAATTGGTGGGGCAATCGAGGATCTCGTTGTAACTTTCCCAGTACTTGGTATTGTATGCGTTCAAAGAACCTCCAGATTCCATCTTAACGCCCAGGAGATGGTCGACCTCCTTTGGTGTTCTAGTGTTGGTTTTGAATCTGGTGATGAAGGCCTCTGTTAGTTGTTGCCAGCCCTCGATGCTCCCCTCCAGAAGCCTTTCGAACCACTTCAGGCCTAGTTCGCCCAAGCTTGCTGGGAATATGAGGCACATGAGGGCGTCATTGCGCCGATGTCCTGCCATTACTTGCCGGTAATGACTCACGTGCATGTACGGATCAGTCTTGCCATCGTACAACGTGAACTTAGGCTAGTGGAATCCGGCAGGGAGCGGCGTGCTCTCAATTTCTGGGGACAGCGGGGTAGCGGTAAGTCTTGCTAGCTCTCTGTCCCTTGGTGCTATCATCCTAGGCGCAGGCATTGCCACTTCCTCACTACAACGGATCTGGGAGCCCAGCCTTTGCGATGCCGGCAGCCTTCGGGTCTGTCTACGGCGAGCCCTCTCTTCCAGTACATCTCTCAGGTCTCCCGAATGGACAGAGAAAGAGTATCTCGACGTCGACGATGGGTGCGAGGGACGGTAGCTGCCGTCGCGAGTATGAGACCTTCCTACCTGTGGGTCGGAGTCTCCTACCCCATAGCGTGTGTGGAACTGCCAAACGGAATTGACGCGTGCCACGAGTGGATTTCCCATCCATCACACCATTGGTCCAGGTGGCACACTCAACCGGGATATCATAACCGATCTATCCCTTGGAGATATCATAACCGATCTATCCCTTGGAAAGAAACACCACCACGACCAGGACATCCGAACTGCAAGAAGTCAGTCCATCCGAACTGACTGGCCGTGAGGCGTGCAGGCCTTCATCCCGGTCTAAATTCATTCCGGGCTGTGCTTGGCTCGGTCCAAACGCACCACTGCGGATCCAACCGAAGACTTAGCCGAGTCAAAAGCTCGGTTGGGCACATGCATTTCTTCGCATTGCGGTCAGCGACATAGCTCGGCCAAACGCAATAGCCCGAGAGGCCGTGCCGATTCGGTTCGGCGCCATAGCCCGGTGCAAATCTCCCTCTCAATTGCCCCTTATTTCCATCTGAGCTGAGCGTGATTTGGGATTATCATTTTGACCGGGCCATCCGAATTGGTCGGTCGTCGGGGATTGCCCCAGTAGTCTAGTCATCGATCGTACAGCCGTACTGACAAAGCCATCTTTTCGATGCCACGTGGCTTCACACCATTGGTTCCGTGTAGACCCACAGCTGTCTTCGTCACGCGCAAATTTCAAAAGGTTGCCGCCCTTTGGCTTCCGCTCTCCATAATATACGCACATGAGGGGTCACATACGCCCCTACTGTTCATCTTCTCTCTCGAGCCAAACCCTAGCCTTCAAGTTTCCAAGCTTCTGCCATCACTGCTCCTCCAGTCGTTCTCGACCACCTTCGTCCTCTCAAAGGCTGTAGACAAGATCGTGGTTAACTACTCCTCACTTGGCGTCCATATCGGTAAGTTTACCTGCCCCTCCTTCGTACTCGCCATTTACGCTTTTCATGTTCTTGCCTGGGACTGTTAGAATCTTACCAATGCCCCCTCTTTGGGGTAATACTGGTACACCTTAGGAAAAACTGGAATCAGAGAAGCAGATGGGGCTCCCATGCCCCTTGTTTCCCCTAGTTTCGATGCACGGACTTGACATTTAGGATAAACAGCCTGAACCCTGAGCGAGACCGAGCAAAACCCAAGTTTTTTATCTATAACTAGGATTTAGCCGAGCAAGAACCTATTTGTGGTCTTGTTTTGAGGCTGAGACCAAGCTGCAAGAAGGGGGGCTAGAACCGATCTAGGAAGGCCAGGTCGGCCACAAAGTGAAGCCGAGATAAGAAAATTGAACCGATCAAACACCCCAGATAGTGAAGCCGTGCAATTTATGCCACGCTAATCCTTGGACTTGTTTCTTAATAATGCAGAACAAACTAGGACCGACCAGGCCCGTTCAGCGTTACAGCCGGTGAAGCTCAAAGTCCGAGCAAACATTCACCAAATTTTTATCGAGATACGACCTAAATCAACCAACTAAATAAAACTGGGATAGATGGGGAAGTACCGGTTCATGGTGAATTCTCCGGGGGCACTGGCCGAGTTCCGTAGAGAGTACAATATTCCAGATGATGTCCACTTGGAGCTCGCCAAGAAAGGAGACACTCCCTGGGGCGAGCTGGACAAATGCCCCTTCACGGTTGTGTCCATTGTAGAAGGAGGCCTGCGCTTCCCGGTCCAACCCCTGATCTGCGAATTTTTAAGGCAGACTAGGCTGTGCCAGACCCAAGTCTCCAACAATACATACAAAATAATAAACGGCGTGGCCGAGCTAAATAGAATACTTCGTCTGAATCTCGGCCTCGCCGAGATATTTCACCAATATGCACTTAGTAAAAATAAAGGTAGGTTTTGTTGGTATCTCAAGGTCAGGAAAGGCCGAACAAAACTCATCGAAGGTAACCCGAACAAAGAGACCAACGATGACGATTTTTTGTGGGTGTCCGGTAATTATGAGGACACCGAAGCACCCATACCGGGCTGGTACATAAGAAAAGACTTTGGGAGTGCTGGTGAGCATCTCGGCATCAATTTTTTTGAAGTTGCTCTTTTTACTGCCGGTCTAACAGTTGCCTTTATGTTGCAGACTATAAACTCTTGGCAGAGGATTACTCCCGCGCAAACCAGGAGGCTATAAGGGTTGCGTTGCGTCATCCGACTGCGGAGCGAGAATCACCCAAGCTGCTCGGTTTCGAACCGAGCTACCGCTACACGGCGCCGCGCAAGAGCAGGGTGACCGACTTCCGGCGTGTACCTTCTCCAGAACCAGATCCCAGCCTTCCACCGATCAAACTGGTCCCTTTGACAACCGAGCAAGAGATGGCCAAGATCCGAGCTATCAAGTCAATGATCACCGGTGAGGCGAGCGACTCCCAGCCACCGGAGGTAGCTGGGGGAACTTCTTCCACGCCGGCCGTGCAAGAGGAGGGGATTGTGCCGACTCTGGCCAGCGAACAAGCTGCAGGTCGGTCGAAGAAAAGGCCGAGAAAAAATCAAACCGAACAACATTTGGCAGATGAAGATTCAACTGAGCATGCTTCTACCGACTTGGGGGACCAGACTGAACAGCCGATCACCGAGCCATCAGCTCGATCCAGTGCCCACCCAGTCTGGTCGCCCGAGTTAACATACAAAGGCCGGGCTGTCTCTACGGCGGACTCAGTCTACGCGGACAAGGATTACTCTCTCGGCTTCAACATGACCAAAGGGCTGTTCCTTCCTGCCGACATGAAAAAGCACGAAGAGCTGTCCGACCTGAAGGTTCTCCGCTCGGCAACAAAGTCAATAGTGTTGGTAAGTTTGCAAGTTCTCCTGTTGTCAAGTGTCTGCTCGGTTGTGGAGTTCTGACATTTTCATTTGTTGCGCAGGCCGCGCAGAAGAATTACCTGGCCCACGAGCGAATGATCGCCGTGCGGAAAAGTCTGCGGGAGGCAATTACTGACAACAAGGCCAAGACAGCCGAGTTGGCGGAACTGAAGGCTGCGCAGGAAGCAGCAGCGGCCGAGCTCGACAAGCTTTCTGAAAGATTGGCCCGGGCAGACAAGGACAAGTAGAGGGCCCTCCAAGTGACGAAGGCCCGATACATTGCCGAGCTGCGCAAACTCCGCGACGCTCACAAAACTGAGCTAGAGAAGGAGGTCGACGAGGCTGGAGACCGCGGTTATGCCGAGGGTGAGACAGCATATAAACGGCAGGTCTAGGGGACCAAGGACATCTTTTCCCAGTGCGGTTGGAAAGCCGCCGTGGAAAAACTTGGCCATGGTCAGGACGCCGAGGTGTTTCAAAACCCTCCTGCTGCCTTCATCCCCGCCTATATGCAAGCTTATGCCGACGCCGTGCAGAGGAAGCTAATCGAAGAAGCCAAACAAGCAGCTGAAGTAGAAGCTACCGTCGTGCAACCGGCCGAGTAACATCCTCCTTCTGAAGCTTCTGAGGAAGGGGCCAAGGATCGAGAGATCAAGCAAGAGGTTGTCACGGTGGTAGCAGATGAGGTTGAGGAGGGACTGGCCGAGCAAACCGTTAATGTAGATTTAAACCAATCTTCCGCCCTTTTTCCTTTTTTTTTTTTTGGAATGTAACCGGGCTTAGCCCCACTTTTGTACTTCCGCTTTCTTAATCAATGAAAAGTTTAACTTTTGCTCGTCATGTATCTATTTTTGTTATTTCTTCGGTATGATAAGCAAATCTTCTTCAATTTGAAATGTTTGTCAAATATAAGTTCCAGCTCGGGGGAGTAAAATCAGCTCGGCCATAAACCTGGATGGCCCAAGCAGCTCGGCCTCGGTGCAAGTGGGCAATACACCAACGTTTCACTCGGGCGAGCAAAATCAGTTCGACCCTACTGCAAGTTGGACAAAGCGCTGATATTTTATTCGGGCGAGCAAAGTCAACTTGGCCCTTCTGCAAGTTGGACAAAGCGCTGATATTTTATTCGGGCGAGTAAAGTCAGGTCGGCCCTTCTGCAAGTTGGACAATACGCCGACATTTTACTCGGGCGAGCAAAGTCAGCTCGGCCCTTTTTGCAAGTTGGACAAAACGCTAACATTTCACTTGGGCGAGCAAAATCAGCTCGGCCCTTCTGCGAGTTGGACAAAACGCCAACATTTTACTCGAGCGAGCAAAGTCAGCTCGGCCCTTTTGCAAGTTGGGCAAAACGCCAACATTTCACTTGGGAATGGCCGAATTAGCTCGGCCCTTCTGCAAGTTAGACAAAATGCCAACATTTTACACGGGCGAACAAAGTCAGCTCGGCCCTTTTGCAAGTTGGGCAAAATGCCAACATTTCACATGGGTGAACAAAATCAGCTCGGCCCTTCTGCAAGTTGGACAAAACGCCAACATTTCACTCGGGCGAGTAAAATCAACTCGGCCCTTATGCAAGTTGGACAACACACCAACTGTTTGTACGGCCTCTGTCAAGCCATTGTTGGCTTCTTGCCCCTGGCATTCATGGTGGCCCAATACCCTTGTGATGTCATTATACAGAAACACATAATATAAGGAGGTAGGAAAATATAGGGTCATCTTTCATTACACGTCAGAGATTTACATCTGGTGCCAAAAGGCCAATATTCAAAAGAGAAGGGAACAGAAGAGATTACATTTCAGAAGTAAAAAATCTTAAGATTAGCTGCATTCCACGATCTGGGGATAGCTTTACCATCTAAGTCTTCTAGATGGTATGCCCCTTTGCCTGCAAGCCCAGTTGCCTTATACGGCCCTTCCCAATTTGCACCTAGTTTGCCTTCGACAGGGATCACCGTGTTGCCCATCACCTTTCTCAAGACCCAGTCTCCGATCTTGAATAGCCTTGGATGCACGGTCTTGTTGTATTTCCGGGAGAGTTCTTGCTGGTAGGTTGCAATGTGGATTAGCGCCCGTTCCCTTCTTTCTTCAGCTAGGTCAAGCTCCAAGGCCACTGCTTTACTATTCAAGTCTGGCAAAAAACTTTCAGACCGGATGGTCGGCATGCCGATTTCTAGTGGGATAACAGCCTCCATGCCATAGGTCAAGGCAAATGGTGTTTCCCCGGTCGAACGTCTCGGTGTGGTGTAGTATGCCCAGAGCACATTGGGTAGTTCTTCAGCCCACTTCCCTTTGGCTTTCTCTAGCCGCTTCTTCAGCCCGTCCAGGATGGTCTTGTTTGAGGCTTCTGCTTGACCATTTGACTAAGGGTAGGCCGATGTTGAGTTGTAGAACTCAATCTTTAACTCTTCGCAGAATCCGCGAAAGAGTTTCCCATCAAACTGAGTGCCATTATCCGAAATAAGGGCCTTCGGTATACCGAAGTGAGTGACGACATTTTGCCAAACAAACTTCTTCACATCTTTTTCCTTCATGGTTGCCAACGGCTCGGCCTCAACCCACTTAGTGAAGTAGTCGGTAGCAACGATGAAAAACTTGCGGTTGCCTGGAGCTGTTGGGAGTGGTCCCACAATATCCAGCCCCCAAAGTGCGAACGGCCAAGGACTTGTAGGGAGGAGCAGAGCAGCTCTCTGGCCGGCTGCTGGATTTGGGGAGCAAAATTTTGACATTTTTCACACCTGCGAACGTATTTCTGCATGTCCGCCTGCATGCACGGCCACCAATAACCTTGGGAAATCGCTCGGTAAGCCAAAGACCTTCCCCCAATACGACTCCCGCAGATGCCTTCATGAATCTCATAGAGGAAGGCTTCCACCTTGTCAGGGTGGACGCACTTCAGATATGGCCCAGTGAAAGACTTCTTGTATAAGGCTCGAGATGGAGAGAGCCAAAACCGCTCTAATTTGGCTCGGATTTTGTTGGCCGCCTTCTTTTCTTCTGGTAGAATTCTATCCTTTAGGAAGGCGATGATGGGGTCCATTCAGGATGGTCCTAAGTCGGCGCAGAGTACTTCAGGCACCTCTGGTTCCTCAATGCTTGGCCGGGGCAAAAAATCTGTCATCAAAGGATTAGGAAAAGTTGTTTGCATGGATGCCAGGCCGGCCAGTTCGTCAGCTGCTTTATTCACCACGCGGTTAATTTGTTCCATTCTTATCGCAGCAAACTTTTTGAGTTCTGCGCGTACCAACGCCTGATATTTGGCCATCCTTTCATCCCTGGCCTCATACTCCCCAGAGACCTGATTGATCACCAGTTTGGAGTCGCTGAATATCATAAGCTCCGACGCTTTCATCCTCAATGCGCTTTTCAATCCGACAATGAGGGCTTCATATTCCGCCTCATTGTTGGACGCTGGAAAACCGATTGTGATCGCATGCTCTATGGTCAGCCCATCTGGGGAGGTCAGGACGATCCCCAGCCCAGCGCCATGCCTGTTGGAGGCCCCATCGACAAAGAGTTCCCACATCTCGTCAATGAACAATTTCCAGCAGTCGGAGCGATTTTGGGAGCTCTTCAGCTGCGGGGTACTGGTCGGTTAATTCTGGTTTCTTTCTATGCCCCAGTCGAACCCGTGCTTTGATAGGTTGTCCGGTTCCTGCATTTTTTGTTCGACTTTCGTTTGCCCTTCCGTCACTTGTTGTTCGCTATTCGTATCTGCTATTTAAGCCATGGGCTGCGCCAAATTCGTGCTGGCCACATCGATAGGGCAAACGGGGTGTGTTCCTAGGGCAAATTCCGCCACGAAGTCGGCAAGAGCTTGAGCTTTGATGGCAGTGCGCGGTTGAAACTTGATATCATACTGCCCCAATTCTACAGCCCACTTTAGAGTTCTGTCGGTAAAATCAGCCTTTTCGAAGAGCACCTTAAGTGGAAATTCGGTTAGCACAACGACTGTGTGAGCATGAAAATAGTGCGTTAGCTTTCTGGAGGCCATCATCAGGGCTAGAGCCAATTTTTCTAGCGGCAGATATCTTGATTCACCCGGGAGCAAGGTCTTGCTTACGTAGAAGATGAGGAGGTGCTAGGTACCCTCAGCACGGCGCTTACCGCATGTTGAGAGACTGCCAAGTAGAGATACAGTTCTTCACCCGGTTTTGGTATGACCAGGATAGGGGCTGAGGAAAGGTATGCTTTCAGATCCGCTAATGCACGGTCACATTCGTCATCCCAGAAGAACTTGGCCTTCAAAGTTTTGAAGAAGGGCCTGCAAACGATCTGAAGACCGGCTGATAAATCTGTTTAGCGCGGCTGCCATCCCGGTAAGATGTTGCACGTCCTTCGTGGAGTTTGGGCGCTCCAGCTCTTGTATCGCCTTGATTTGGGAAGGGTCGGCATCAATTCCTCGGTTCGTGACCAAAACACCTAGGAATTTTCCGGTGCCGACTCCGAAGGCGCACTTGGAGGCATTCAAACGCAGCTTGTGATGTTTGAGTGTAGTGAACATCTCTGCTAGGTCGGCGAGGTGTCGAGATTTTTCCTTGCTCTTTACCACCATATCATCGATGTAGAGCCTCCATGGTGCGGCCTAGGAAGAGGGGAGCAAAACATCTTGGTTTACCCATCCTTTGAAAAGTTTGCCCCAGCTTTTTTTAGTCGCGTGATGGCATGACCTTGTTAGCAGTACAAGGGCCACGCGGAAGTAGTGAACGAAAGTGATCTCTCGGTCTGGTTTCATACCCATGGCTATCTTGGTGGTAGCCACGAACGCATCGAGGAGCTGAACGCTCTTGATGCCAATGGTCAAGTCCACCAGCTGGTCAATTCGAGGGAGGGGGAAGCTATCCTTTGGGCATGCACGGTTGACCGTCTTATAATCAACGCACACCAGCCACTTGCCGTTCTTTTTCGGCATCACCACCGTGTTAGATATCTACCTAGGATATTGCACTTCTTCTATTGCCCCCAATTCCAACAACTTCTTGACCTCTTCCGCCACTATCTCGGCATGGTGTAAGGCCGAGCGCCGTGTCCTCTGGATGATCGACCGTGCATTTGGAAAGACGTTTAACTGGTGGCAAATGAAGCTATGATCGACGCCAGGCATATCGTAAGGCATCCATGTGACGGCCTCCATGTTGGAAATAAAAAAGTCAACGTACTTAAGTTGCTCGGCACTGGACAGAGATGAGCTCAAAAGAAAGAACTTGTTTGGGTCATTCTCGTCTACGCGCACCTCCACCAAGTTTTTGACCGATTTCTCCTCGGCCTTTCTTCCTACGTCTTCTAGGACTTCCTTTCCCTCTGGGCCCTCTATCATCTGCACAAAGCCTTTGGCAGCTTTGCTGCCATTTACTGCGACAAAGCACTGTTTTGCCATCACTTGGTCTCCCCAAACCTCTTCTACCTGTCCGATTGATGCCGGGAAGTGCAGGACCTGATGATAGGTCGATGTTACCGCCTGCATGGCAGGCAACCAACCCGTGCCCAAAATTAAGTTGTAGGTTGATGGGACCTTAAGCCCTCAAAATTCCACTTTCTTTGTGACTGATCCCGTTTTGACCGGCAATATGATCTTTTCGATCGGCCATTCTAGTTGAGAATTGAAGCCAACCAATGGAGACGTTGCGGGGGCCAAGTCCTTGTCCTCCAACTTCATCTGTTTGAAGGCGTCATAATACATGATCTCGGCCGAACTCCCCTGGTCAACCAGAATTCTTTTGATGTCGAAGTCTTTGACGCAGAGGGTCACTACTAAGGCGTCGTTATGAGGCATTTGAATTCTCTCCAAGTCTTTACTAGAAAAGGTCAGGATGTCCTTTTCCTCGGTCTTTCATTTCTTCACGGCGGGCTGAACGGAGAGCACCTCTCTCATGTGCTCAGCTTTCTTGATCATCCCTCGTAGTTCGCAGACCCTTGCCGCCTCAATGATGCCATGGATGACATTGATCATGCCCTGCGACACTGCATCCAGGACGGCGAGGCCGTTTGGCTCGCCCTATCCTGGGAGCAGCTTTCATACCGCCGTCTATGCACTGGTCCAGATGCCCTGCCGCCACCAACTCCTCCAAATGTTGTTTTAGCGGCACACAGTCCTCCGTTCGGTGCCCTCGTTCTTCATAGAAGGTGCAGCGATACCTCGAGTTGAAGCCTCTCTGCGTGTTTCCCAACTTGGCCGGCCAACGGACGTAGGGTTCACCTCGGATTTCACTCAGGATGCGGTAAATAGGGATTTTAAAGACCGTGGTGATACCGGTTCGCGCTTTCAACTTTCTTTTGGCATCTTCCTCTTCATCACGAGGAGCGTTAGCTCGGTCGTTTCTGCGACCTTTGTTCCTATCATCGCGGTTTGAGCCACAATGTTGATCTTTTGACCGGTCGTTTGGGCGATTGTTCTTCTGCCCTACCGAGTGAACCTTCCCTGCCACTCTTCTGTCCGCCGGGACCGGACTCTTCTTCTCAGTCGTGGTGGCGGCATCATCCTCTACTCGAATGTGTTCGTTGATCCATTGCATCAAAGATTCCATGGTAGTGGGCTGGTGCATCGTAAGCGAATCTCGTAGCCTATGTCCAACTGGGAGACCCCGTTTGTATTGGTTGATCGCCAGATTGGTGGGGCAGTCGAGGATCTCGTTGTAAGTTTTTCAATACCTGGCATTGTATGCCTTCAAAGAACCTCCAGATTCCATCTTAACACCTAGGAGATGGTCGACCTCCTTTGGTGTTCGAGTGTTAGTTTTGAATCTGGTGACGAAAGCTTCTGCTAGTTGCTGCCATCCCTCGATGCTCCCCTCCGGAAGCCTTTCGAACCACTTCAGGGCCCAGTTCGCCCAAGCTTGCTGGGAATATGAGGCACATTAGGGCGTCATTGCGCCGATGTCCGGCCATTACTTGCCGATAATGACTCACGTGCATGTACGGATCAGTCTTGCCATCGTACAACGTGAACTTAGACTGGTGAAATTCGGCAGGGAGCGGCGTGCTCTCAATTTCTGGGGACAGCAGGGTAGCGGTAAGTCTTGCTAGCTCTCTGTTCCCTAGTGTTATCATCCTAGGCGCTGGCATTGCCACTTCCTCACTATAACGGATCTGGGAGCCCAACCTTTGCGATGCCAGCAACCTTCGAGTCTGTCTACGGCAAGCTTTCTCTTTCAATACATCCCTCAGGTCTTCCGAATGGATGGAGAAAGAGTACCTCGACGTCGACGAGGGGTGTGAGGGACGGTAGCTGCCGTTGCGAGTATGAGACCTTCCTACCTGTGGGTCAGAGTCTTCTACCCATAGCTTCTGGTGACAGAGAGAGAGGACGTCCTGTCTTGGCGGTAACTGCCAGAGCGAGGGGGCAGGGTGCGCTCACTGAGGTTGCCCTCTCTAGCAGCACTATTCTCCTTCATCTGGCTCTTCAACGCCTCTATTTCAGCTGCCATCTTGCGAATGAGAGCATCCTGGTCTTTGAGTTTGTGCTCCAAGCGCTGAGCATGTGACTCTCCCCGTCGTTGGCGGCCCTCTGGACTCTTCGAGCGATCAGTACTCCTTGCACGTTTGTCGCGTGTACCCCTGGAAAAGGTCTCTAAGCCCGCCATGGTAGGAATAGCAGTTCATCACGAGGAGCGTTAGCTCGGTCGTTTCTGCGACCTTTGTTCCTATCATTGCGGTTTGAGCCACAACGTTGATCTTTTGACCGATCGTTTGGGCGGTTGTCCTCCTGCCCTACTGAGTGAACCTCCCCCGCCACTCTTCTGTCCGCCGGGACCGGATTCTCCTTCTCAGTCGCGGTGGCTGCATCGTCCTCCACTCAGATGTGTTCGTTGATCCGCTGCATCAAAGATTCCATGGTAGTGGGCTGGTGCATCGTAAGCGAATCTCCCAGCCTATGTCCGACTGGGAGAACCCACTTGTATTGGGTGATCGCCAAATTGGTGTGGCAGTCGAGGATCTCGTTGTAAGTTTCCCAGTACTTGGCATTGTATGCGTTCAAAGAACCTCCAGATTCCATCTTAACGCCTAGGAGATGGTTGACCTCCTTTGGTGTTCGAGTGTTTGTTTTCAATCTGGTGACGAAGGCCTCTGTTAGTTGTTGCCAGCCCTCGATGCTCCCCTCCGGAAGCCTTTCGAACCACTTCAGGCCTAGTTCGCCCAAGCTTGCTGGGAATATGAGGCACATAAGGGCGTCATTGCGTCGATGTCCAGCCATTACTTGCCGGTAATGACTCACGTGTATGTACGGATCAATCTTGCCGTCGTACAACGTGAACTTAGGCTGGTGGAATCCGACAGGGAGCGGCGTGCTCTCAATTTCTGGGGACAGCGGAGTAGCGGTAAGTCTTGCTAGCTCTCTGTCCCCTGGTGCTATCATCCTAGGCGCAGGCATTGCCATTTCCTCACTACAACGGATCTGGGAGCCCAGCCTTTGCGATGCCGGCAGCCTTCGGGTCTGTCTACGGCGAGCCCTCTCTTCCAGTACATCCCTCAGGTCTCCCGAATGGACAGAGAAAGAGTATCTCAACGTCGACGAGGGGTGCGAGGGACGGTTGCTGCCGTCGCGAGTATGAGACCTTCCTACCTGTGGGTCAGAGTCTCCTACCCCATAGCGTCTGGTGATAGAGAGGGAGGACGTCCTTTCCTGGTGGCAACTGCCAGAGCGAGGGGGCGGGGTGCGCTCACTGAGGTTGCCCTCTCCAGCAGCACCCTTCCCCTTCATCTGGCACATCAACGCCTCCATTTCAACTGCCATCTTGCGAATGAGAGCGTCCTAGACTTTGAGTTTGTGCCCCAGGCGCTGAGCATGTGACTCTCTGGACTCTTCGAGCGATCAGTGCTCCTTGCGCGTTTGTCGCACGCACCCCGGGAAGAAGTCTCCAAGCCCGCCATGGTGGGAATAGCAGGAGGGCCATCTCACCGTCGGACAGACTTCGGTGTGATACCATCGACGACGGACAGTGGAGTTTCGTCATGGTTAGCCATGGAAGCAGTCGAAAAAGCTTGAAGAGCAAGGTTTGTCTGTCGAGTTTTTCCCACAGACGGCGCCAATTGTACAGGGGTGAAATATCCTTTGTTCTCCGTACTCCTTGTGCTCGAGCTTTACGCAGCGTCACTTGGCCCGAAAACAGAAAGACGGTGAGCTACCCGGCGGTGTGCTGCCGGATAGACCCTCCGACGATCAAGTCAGCACACTTGAAGAAGGAGAGAGCACTTTTGAGAGAGAGAGAGTTGGGAATTCCTCAGAATGCTTACCTCCAACGTCACCCATGCCTCCTTTTTCTAGGCAGGCCATGCAGCCTCAGAGATTGTGGCCGCACTACCTCTGCTGTCCTTCCCTGGACAGGTGGTAGTGCTCCCCTCTACCTTCTTTACGCATGTAAAGGCCAAATCCTCCAAACAGCGTGTGTGGAACTGCCAAACGGTATTGACACGTGCCACGAGTGGATTTCCCCTCCATCACACCATTGGTCCAGGTGGCACACTCAACCGGGATATCATGACCGATCTATCCCTTGGGAAGAAACACCACCATGACCGGGAGGCCGAACTGTAAGAAGTCGATCCATCCGAACTGACTGGCCGTGAGGCGTGCAGGCCTTCATCCCGATCTAAATTCATTCCGGGCTATGCTTGGCGCGGTCCAAACGCACCATTGCGGATCCAACCGAAGACTTAGCCGAGTCAAAAGCTCGGTTGGGCACATGCATGTCCTCGCATTGCGGTCAGCGACATAGCTCGGCCAAACGCGATAGCCCAAGAGGCCGTGCCGATTCGGTTCGGCGCCATAGCCCGGCGCAAATCTCCCTCTCAATTGCCCCTTATTTCCATCCGAGCTGAGCGTGATTTGGGATTATCATTCTAACCGGGCCATCCGAATTGGTTGGTCGTCGGGGATTGCCCCAGTAGTCTAGTCATCGATCATACAGCCGTACTGACAGAGCCATCTTTTCGATGCCACGTGGCTTCACACCATTGGTTTCGTGCAGACCCCCAGCTGTCTTCGTTACGCGCAAATTTCAAAAGGTTGCCGCCCTTTGGCTTCCCCCCTCCTTTATATACGCATATGACGGGTCACATACGCACCTACTGTTCATCTTCTCTCTCGAGCCAAACCCTAGCCTTCAAGTTTCCAAGCTTCTGCCATCACTGCTCCTCCAGTCGTTCTCGACCACCTTCGTCCTCTCAAAGGCTGTAGACAAGATCGTGGTTAACTGCTCCTCACTTGGCATCCATATCGGTAAGTTTACCTGCCCCTCCTTCGTACTCGCCATTTACGTTTTTCATGTTCTTGCCTGGGACTGTTAGAATCTTACCAGTGCCCCCTCTTTGGGGTAATACTGGTACACCTTAGGAAAAACTAGAATCAGAGAAGCAGATGGGGCTCCCATGCCCCTTGTTTCCCCTAGTTTCGATGCACGGACTTGACACTTAAGATAAACAGCCTGAACCCTGAGCGAGACCGAGCAAAACCCAAGTTTTTTATCTATAAATAGGATTTAGCCGAGCAAGAACCTGTTTGTGGTCTTGTTTTGAGGCCGAAACCAAGCTGCAAGAAGGGGGGCTAGAACCGATTTAGGAAGGCTTGGTCGGCCACATAGTGAAGCCGAGATAAGAAAATTGAACCGATCAAACGCCCCAGATAGTGAAGCCGTGCAATTTATGCCACGCTAATCCTTGGACTTGTTTCTTAATAATGCAGAACAAACTAGGACCGACCAGTCCCGTTCACCGTTACAACCGGTGATGCTCAAAGTCCGAGCAAACATTCACCAAATTTTTACTGAGATACGACCTAAATCAACCAACTAAATAAAACCGGGATAGATGGGGAAGTACCGGTTCATGGTGAATTCTCCGGGGGCACTGGCCGAGTTCCGTAGAGAGTACAATATTCCAGATGATGTCCACTTGGAGCTCGCCAAGAAAGGAGACACTCCCTGGGGCGAGCTGGACAAATGCCCCTTCACGATGGTGTCTATTGTAGAAGGAGGCCTGCACTTCCCGGTCCAACCCCTGATCTGCGAGTTTTTAAGGCAGACTAGGTTGTGCCAGACCCAAGTCTCCAACAATACATACAAAATAATAAACGGCGTGGCCAAGCTAAATAGAATACTTGGTCTGAATCTCGGCCTCGCCGAGATATTTCACCAATACGCACTTAGTAAAAATAAAGGTGGGGTTTGCTGGTATCTGAAGGTCAGGAAAGGCCGAGCAAAACTCATCGAAGGTAACCCGGACAAAGAGACCAACAATGACGATTTTTTGTGGATGTCCGGTAATTATGAGGACACTGAAGCACCCATACCGGGCTGGTACATAAGAAAAGACTTTGGAAGTGCTGGTGAGCATCTCGGCATCAATTTTTTTGAAGTTGCTCTTTTTACTGCCGGTCTAACAGTTGCCTTCATGTTGCAGACTATAAACTCTTGGCAGAGGATTACTCCCGCGCAAACCAGGAGGCTATAAGGGTTGCGTTACGTAATCCGGCTGAGGAGCGAGAATCACCCAAGCTGCTCAGTTTCAAACCGAGCTACCGCTACAAGGCGCCGCGCAAGAGCAAGGTGACCGACTTCCTGCGTGCACCTTCTCCAGAACCAGATCCCAGCCTTCCACCGATCAAACTGGTCCCTTTGACAACCGAGCAAAAGATGGCCAAGATCCTGCGTGCACCTTCTCCAGAACCAGATCCCAGCCTTCCACCGATCAAACTGGTCCCTTTGACAACCGAGCAAAAGATGGCCAACATACGCACCTACTGTTCATCTTCTCTCTCGAGCCAAACCCTAGCCTTCAAGTTTCCAAGCTTCTGCCATCACTGCTCCTCCAGTCGTTCTCGACCACCTTCGTCCTCTCAAAGGCTGTAGACAAGATCGTGGTTAACTGCTCCTCACTTGGCATCCATATCGGTAAGTTTACCTGCCCCTCCTTCGTACTCGCCATTTACGTTTTTCATGTTCTTGCCTGGGACTGTTAGAATCTTACCAGTGCCCCCTCTTTGGGGTAATACTGGTACACCTTAGGAAAAACTAGAATCAGAGAAGCAGATGGGGCTCCCATGCCCCTTGTTTCCCCTAGTTTCGATGCACGGACTTGACACTTAAGATAAACAGCCTGAACCCTGAGCGAGACCGAGCAAAACCCAAGTTTTTTATCTATAAATAGGATTTAGCCGAGCAAGAACCTGTTTGTGGTCTTGTTTTGAGGCCGAAACCAAGCTGCAAGAAGGGGGGCTAGAACCGATTTAGGAAGGCTTGGTCGGCCACATAGTGAAGCCGAGATAAGAAAATTGAACCGATCAAACGCCCCAGATAGTGAAGCCGTGCAATTTATGCCACGCTAATCCTTGGACTTGTTTCTTAATAATGCAGAACAAACTAGGACCGACCAGTCCCGTTCACCGTTACAACCGGTGATGCTCAAAGTCCGAGCAAACATTCACCAAATTTTTACTGAGATACGACCTAAATCAACCAACTAAATAAAACCGGGATAGATGGGGAAGTACCGGTTCATGGTGAATTCTCCGGGGGCACTGGCCGAGTTCCGTAGAGAGTACAATATTCCAGATGATGTCCACTTGGAGCTCGCCAAGAAAGGAGACACTCCCTGGGGCGAGCTGGACAAACGCCCCTTCACGGTGGTGTCCATTGTAGAAGGAGGCCTGCGCTTCCCGGTCCAACCCCTGATCTGCGAGTTTTTAAGGCAGACTAGGTTGTGCCAGACCCAAGTCTCCAACAATACATACAAAATAATAAACGGCGTGGCCAAGCTAAATAGAATACTTGGTCTGAATCTCGGCCTCGCCGAGATATTTCACCAATATGCACTTAGTAAAAATAAAGGTGGGTTTTGCTGGTATCTCAAGGTCAGGAAAGGTCGAGCAAAACTCATCGAAGGTAACCCGGACAAAGAGACCAACAATGACGATTTTTTGTGGATGTCCGGTAATTATGAGGACACTGAAGCACCCATACCGGGCTGGTACATAAGAAAAGACTTTGGAAGTGCTGGTGAGCATCTCGGCATCAATTTTTTTGAAGTTGCTCTTTTTACTGCTGGTCTAACAGTTGCCTTCATGTTGCAGACTATAAACTCTTGGCAGAGGATTACTCCCGCGCAAACCAGGAGGCTATAAGGGTTGTGTTGCGTAATCCAGCTGAGGAGCGAGAATCACCCAAGCTGCTCAGTTTCAAACCGAGCTACCGCTACAAGGCGCCGCGCAAGAGCAGGGTGACCGACTTCCTGCGTGCACCTTCTCCAGAACCAGATCCCAGCCTTCCACCGATCAAACTGGTCCCTTTGACAACCGAGCAAAAGATGGCCAAGATCCGAGCTATCAAGTCAATGATCATCGGTGAGGCGAGCAACTCCCAGCCACCGAAGGCAGCTGGGGTAACTTCTTCCACGCCGGCCGTGCAAGATGAGGGGGTTGTGCCGGCTCTGGCCAGCGAACAAGTTGTAGGTCGGTCAAAGAAAAGGCCGAGAAAAAATCAGACCGAACAACATTTGGCAGATGAAGATTCAACCGAGCATGCTTCTACCAACTTGGGGGACCAGACTGAACAGCCGATCACCGAGCCATCCACTCGATCCAGTGTCCCCCCAGTCTAGTCGCCCGAGTTAACATACAAAGGCCGGGCTGGCTCTACTGCGGACTCGGTCTACGCGGACAAGGATTACTCTCTCGGCTTCAACATGACCAAAGGGCGGCTCCTTCATGCCGACATGAAAAAGCACGAGGAGCTGTCCGACCTGAAGGTTCTGTGCTCGGCAACAAAGTCAATAGTGTTGGTAAATTTGCAAGTTCTCATGTTGTCAAGTGTCTGCTCGGTTGTGGAGTTCTGACATTTTCGTTTGTTGCGCAGGCTGCGCAGAAGAATTACCTGGCCCACGAGCGAATGATCGCCGTGCGGAAAAGTCTACGGGTGGCAATTACTGACAACAAGGCCAAGACGGCCGAGCTGGCAAAACTAAAGGTCGCGCAAGAAGCAGCAGCGGCCGAGCGCGACAAGCTTTCTGAACGATTGGCCCGGGCAGACGATGACAAGTAGAGGGCCCTCCAAGTGACGGAGGCCCGATACATTGCCGAGCTGCGCAAACTCCGCGACGCTCACAAAACTGAGCTGGAGAAAGAGGTCGACGAGGCTGGAGACCACAGTTATGCCGAGAGTGAGACAGCATATGAACGGCAGGTCCAGGGGACCAATGACATCTTTTCCTAGTGCGGTTGGAAAGTTGCCGTGGAAAAACTTGGCCATGGTCAGGACGCCGAGGTGTTTCAAAACCCTCCTGCTGCCTTCATCCCGGCCTATATGCAAGCTTATGTCGGTGCCGTACAGAGGAGGCTAATCGAAGAAGCCAAACAAGCAGCTGAAGCAGAAGCTACCATCGTGCAACCAGCCGGGCAACATCCTCCTTCTGAAGCTTCTGAGGAAAGGGCCAAGGATCGAGAGATCGAGCAAGAGGTTGTCACGGTGGTAGATGCGCTAGCAGATGAGGCTGAGGAGGGACTGGCCGAGCAAACCGTTGATGTAGATTTAGACTGATCTTCCGCCCTCTTTCCCCTTTTTTTTTTGGAATGTAACCGGGCTTCGCCCACTTTTGTAATTCCGCTTTCTTAATCAATGAAAAGTTTAACTTTTGCTCGCCAAGTATCTATTTTTGTTATGTCTTCGGTATGATAAGCAAATCTTCTTCGATTTGAAATGTTTGTCGAATATAAGTTCCAGCTCGGGTGAGTAAAATCAGCTCGGCCATAAACCTGGATGGCCCAAGCATCCATTGCCACGGGCGAGCAAAATCAGTTCGGCCTTACTGCAAGTTGGACAAAATGCTGATATTCTATTCGGGCGAGCAAATTCAACTCGGCCTTCTGCAAGTTGGACAAAACTGAAGCTTGAATAACTAGCTTAGGGTTTGATAGAATATCAGCCCCTATTTATAAATGAAGATTAGGGTTTACAAGGATGAGACAATTACAAGTCGAGCCCTGAGGGCATAGAATAATTACAAATCAAAAAAGCTCAGATAATAATATAATATGCTAACATTCCCCCTCAAGCTGGTGCGAAGATATCTCGCATGCTCAGCTTGCCTAATATGTCATGAAATGGTTTATTCCCAACTCCCTTGGTGAGAATGTCAGCAAGTTGTTCACCAGACTAGAGTACAAATGGTACCACTAGTAAGTTTCTCCTTAATGAAGTGGCGATCAATCTCAACATGTTTTGTCCTGTCATGTTGAACTGGATTGTGAGCGATGTTGATGGTGGCTTTATTATCACAGTATAACCGCATGGAGTCCGTCTGATCAATACTTAGATTGCCTCCAACAAAGGTGCAATACCCTGAAGTTGATCTCCTATCAATTACTGATCCAGCCCAGTCAGCATCTATATAGGCTTTCACACGAAGATGATCATACTTTGAAAAATAAAGACCCTTACCAAGAGCAGACTTCAAGTAGCTCAAGATTCTCATGACAGCCTCAAAGTGAATCTGATGAGGAGCATGTATAAACTGACTAACCACACTGACAGCAACAGCAATATCAGGACGGGAGTGAGATAGGTAAATGAGCTTACCCACTAATCGCTGATAGCTCTCCTTATCAACAGCTTCTCCTCCTTCATCATCCCCCAATTTCTAATTGGGTTCCAGTGGAGTGGCACATGGCTTGCAGCCAAGCATCCCAGTTTCCTTCAATAGGTCAAGCACATATTTTCTCTGTGATAAATATCCCATCCTTAGAGCGAGCAACTTCAATTCCCAAAAAATACTTCAAGCTTCCCAAGTCTTTGATTTCAAACTCATTAGCTAAATATTTCTTCAACAGAGGTATTTCCCCACTATCATTGCCTGTAAGAACTATGTCACCTACATAAACAATAAGTGATATAGTCTTACCACATGAGGAATGTTTCACAAACAAGGTGTGATCTACCTGACTCTGTTTGAAGCCATATTTAAACATAGTATGAGTGAATCTCTCAAACCAAGCCCTTGGAGACTGTTTGAGACCATATAATGACTTCCGAAGCTTGCATACTTTGCCTTCTGTCTGATGAAACCCGGAGGAATGTCCATATATACTTCTTCTTCGAGGTCACCATGGAGAAAAGCATTCTTGACATCAAACTGATAAAGTGGCCAATCTAGATTAGCTGCTAGAGAGAGAAGTACTCTGACTGAATTCATCTTAGTCACGGGTGCGAAGGTTTCTTGATAATCAATGCCATATGTCTGAGTAAACCCTTTTGCCACAAGTCTTGCCTTGTAACGCTCAATAGACCCATCTGCTTTGTGTTTTACAATATATACCCATTTACATCCCACAGGTCGTTTGCCCGTAGGTAACTCAGTCAATTCCCAAGTGCCGTTCTTCCTAAGTGCTTTCATTTTCTCAATCATGGCTACTTTCCACTCAGAGGTAGCAAGAGCATCCTGAAAATGGTTAGGATGCTAACAGAGAAAATATTGGATACAAACGCTCTATATGAGGATGACAAATGAGAGTAGGACACACACTGTGAGATAAGATATTGAGTACAAGATCTCACACCCTTCCTCTTGGCAATAGGAACATCAAGATCAATGGACTCAAAAGATTCATAGTTACTTAGACTCTCATCAGAAGCAGAAGATAGTAGTGGAGGAGCAGAAGTGGTCCCCTGTATCCAGTTAACTTATTGTCTGTCGATGTCCCGGACATAAACATGTCCGTCCTTATCCTTGGTGACATTGGGTTCTATAGTCCTAGTAGAAGAGGGTGGTGCAAGAACAACTGGTTCCACCATAGGAAGCACAGTAGAAGAGGGTGGTGCAAGAACAACTGGGTCCACCATAGGAAGCACAGGACTCACTTCACACCAAGGCTCCCCCGGAAATGAGGACGGTGACACCGGAGAGGACAAGAAATAGGACTGGGACTCAAAGAAAGTAACATCCATGGACACAAACCACTTACGAGAAGAAGGGTGGTAACATTTATATTCGTTTTGAGTAGGAGAGTAACCAAAGAAAACACACTTGCGGGAGTGAGGTTCCAACTTACCACGAGAAGAAGAGTGATTATGAACAAAACAGACACAACCAAAAATTTTGGGAGGAATAGAAAATAAGGACTGAGAACCGAGGAGGACGTGAAGAGGAGCTTGTTTTTACAAGACCTGGGTAGGGAGACGATTAATAAGATGGGCAGCGATGAGAACAGCGTCGCCCCAATAGGGCCGAGGCACACTCATAGAAAAACACATGCACCGAGCCATGTCAAGAAGATGCCGATTCTTGCGTTCCGCCACCCCATTTTGTTGAGGGGTATTGGTGCAAGAGGTCTGATGGATAATGCCATGAGAAGAGAAATATTGTCCTAACCCAGAATCTATGTATTCCCCGCCATTATCAGAACGAAATAGTTTGACAGTAGCCCCAAACTAAGTACAAATCATCTTATGAAAATTGCGAAACACAGAGAAAACCTCACTCTTATCTTTCATGAGATACACCCAAGTAGCACGAGAAAAATCATCAATAAATGTAACAAACCATTGATGACCTTTCACAGACATAACACGAGAGGGACCCCAAACATCAGAATGTATTAATGAAAAAAGAACTTAACTTTTATTCAAACTGGGAGCAAAAGAAGCTCTGTGTTGTTTTCCAAGTTGACAAGACTCACAAAGAAAGTCAGACACATGATGATTTGCGAAACCAGATGGAAATAAAGGCTTAAGTAAATAAAAGGAAAGATGCCCAAGACGCCGATGCCACAGCCATAAATCAGCGGGGGTAGTAGAAAACGTGGTGGAAGAATAAGCAAGTTTATCCTGTTGATTCAAGAAGTAGAGACCATTTTCTGCACTACCACTGCCAATCGTCCTCTTCGTGACAAGGTCCTGAAAAAGACAATGATCAAGGAAAAACGTCAGACTACAATTCAAATCCTGGGTAAGACGACTCAAGGATAACAGATTAACAGAAAAATTGGGAACATGGAGAACAAAAGATAGATGTATGGTAGGAGTGACTTGGACTAAACTTTTTCCAGAAATGGAAGAAACAGTACTATCTGCAATCCTAAAAGATCAGAGGAGCCAAACATATGATCGGAGGCACCGGAATCAATAATCCAAGGCAAAGACTTATGAATTAAGAAACCATTTTTTTTTTTATTTAGTTATTCATTTATATATGTATTGGTGCGGTCTATATACACGACATAAGTATACCAAACAGTGATGAGAGAGTATACCAGAGAGAGATCGACGAACTGCTGGAAGATCGATTGGCGGAGGAGATCGACTGAGGAGGTCGACGGGCTGAGGAGATCGACTGAGTAAGGAGACCGACAGAGGAAGGCAAGCTAAAGCCAACGGCAACGAATTGAGGAGATCGACTGAGTGACAACGGCGAGCTGAAGATCGCAGCAGATGATCAACCTAGGTAAGTCTCGAACCCTAGAGTCGTTGGTGCAAAGGTCGACCAACAAGGGTGAGCCGAAACCCTAGAGGTTCTGCTCTGGTACCATGAAGCTTGAGTAACCAGCTTAGGGTTTGATAAAATATCATCCCCTATTTATAAATGAAGATTAGGATTTACAAGATGAGACAATTACAAGTCGAGCCCACAGGGCATAGAATAATTACAAACCAAAAAAGCTCAGATAATAATATAATATGCTAACAAAAACGTTGATATTTTATTCGGGCGAGCAAAGTCAGCTCGGCCCTTCTGCAATTTGGACAATACGCCGACATTTTACTCGGGCCAGCAAAGTCAGCTCGGCCCTTCTGCAATTTGGACAATACGCCGACATTTTACTCGGGCCAGCAAAGTCAGCTCGGCCCTTCTGCAATTTGGACAATACGCCGACATTTTACTCGGGCCAGCAAAGTCAGCTCGGCCCTTCTGCAATTTGGACAATACGCCGACATTTTACTCGGGCCAGCAAAGTCAGCTCGGCCCTTCTGCAATTTGGACAATACGCCGACATTTTACTCGGGCCAGCAAAGTCAGCTCGGCCCTTCTGCAATTTGGACAATACGCCGACATTTTACTCGGGCCAGCAAAGTCAGCTCGGCCCTTCTGCAATTTGGACAATACGCCGACATTTTACTCGGGCCAGCAAAGTCAGCTCGGCCCTTCTGCAATTTGGACAATACGCCGACATTTTACTCGGGCCAGCAAAGTCAGCTCGGCCCTTCTGCAATTTGGACAATACGCCGACATTTTACTCGGGCCAGCAAAGTCAGCTCGGCCCTTCTGCAATTTGGACAATACGCCGACATTTTACTCGGGCCAGCAAAGTCAGCTCGGCCCTTCTGCAATTTGGACAATACGCCGACATTTTACTCGGGCCAGCAAAGTCAGCTCGGCCCTTCTGCAATTTGGACAATACGCCGACATTTTACTCGGGCCAGCAAAGTCAGCTCGGCCCTTCTGCAATTTGGACAATACGCCGACATTTTACTCGGGCCAGCAAAGTCAGCTCGGCCCTTCTGCAATTTGGACAATACGCCGACATTTTACTCGGGCCAGCAAAGTCAGCTCGGCCCTTCTGCAATTTGGACAATACGCCGACATTTTACTCGGGCCAGCAAAGTCAGCTCGGCCCTTCTGCAATTTGGACAATACGCCGACATTTTACTCGGGCCAGCAAAGTCAGCTCGGCCCTTCTGCAATTTGGACAATACGCCGACATTTTACTCGGGCCAGCAAAGTCAGCTCGGCCCTTCTGCAATTTGGACAATACGCCGACATTTTACTCGGGCCAGCAAAGTCAGCTCGGCCCTTCTGCAATTTGGACAATACGCCGACATTTTACTCGGGCCAGCAAAGTCAGCTCGGCCCTTCTGCAAGTTGGACAATACGCCGACATTTTACTCGGGCGAGCAAAGTCAGCTCGGCCCTTTTGCAAGTTGGACAAAACACCAACATTTCACTTGGGAATGGCCGAATCAGCTCGGCCCTTCTGCAAGTTGGACAAAACGTCAACATTTCACTCGGGCGAGTAAAATCAACTCGGCCCTTATGCAAGTTGGACAATACACCAACTGTTTGTACGGCCTCTGTCAAGCCATTGTTGGCTTCTTGCCCCTGGCATTCATAGTGGCCCAATACCCTTGTGATGTCATTGTACAGAAACACATAATATAAGGAGGTAGGAAAATATAGGGTCATCTTTCATTACACGTCAGATATTTACATCTGGTGCCAAAGGGCCAAATTCAAAAGAGAAGGGAACAGAAGAGATTACATTTCAGAAGTAAAAAATCTTAAGATTAGCTGCATTCCACGGTCTGGGGATAGCTTTACCATCTAAGTCTTCTAGATGGTATGCCCCTTTGCCTGCAAGGCCAGTTACCTTATACGGCCCTTCCCAATTTGCACCTAGTTTGCCTTCGCCAGGGATCACCGTGTTGCCCATCACCTTTCTCAAGACCCAGTCTCTGATCTTGAATAGCCTTGGATGCACGGTCTTGTTGTAATTCCTGGAGAGTTCTTGCTGGTAGGTTGCTAGGTCAAGCTCTAAGGCCACTGCTTCATTAAGCTGAAAACTTTCAGACCGGATGGTCGGCATGCCGATTTCCAGTGGGATAACAGCCTCCATGCCATAGGCCAAGGCAAATGGTGTTTTCCCGGTCGAACGTCTCGGCGTGGTGCAGTATGCCCAGAGCACATTGGGTAATTCTTCAGCCCACTTCCCTTTGGCTTTCTCTAGCCGCTTTTTCAGCCCGTCCAGGATGGTCTTGTTTAAGGCTTCTGCTCGACCATTTGACTGAGGGTAGGCCGGTGTTGAGTTGTAGAACTCAATCTTTAACTCTTCGCAAAATCCGTGAAAGAGTTTCCCATCGAACTGAGTGTCATTATCCGAAATAAGGGCCTTCGGTATACCGAAGCGAGTGACGACATTTTGCCAAACAAACTTCTTCACATCTTTTTCCTTTATGGTTGCCAACGGCTCGGCCTCAACCCACTTAGTGAAGTAGTCGGTAGCAACGATGAAAAACTTGCGGTTGCCTGGAGCTGTTGGGAGTGGTCCCATAATATCCAGCTCCCAAAGTGCAAACAGCCAAGGACTTGTAAGGGGGAGCAGCTCTCTGGCCGACTGGTGGATTTAGTGAGCAAATTTTTGACATTTTTCACACCTGCGAACGTATTTCTGCGCGTCCGCCTGCATGCACGGCCACCAATAACCTTGGGAAATCGCTCGGTAAGCCAAAGACCTTCCCCCAATACGACTCCCGCAGATGCCTTCATGAATCTCATAGAGGAAGGCTTCCACCTTGTCAGGGTGGACGCACTTCAGATATGGCCCAGTGAAAGACTTCTTGTATAAGGCTCGAGATGGAGAGAGCCAAAACCGCTCTGATTTGGCTCGAATTTTGTTGGCCGCCTTCTTTTCTTCTGGTAAAATTCTATCCTTTAGGAAGGCGATGATGGGGTCCATCCAGGATGGTCCTAAGTCAGCGCAGAGTACTTCGGGCACCTCCGGTTCCTCAATGCTAGGCCGGGGTAAAAAATTTGTCATCAAAGAATTGGGAAAAGTTGTTTGCATTGATGCAAGGTCGGCCAGTTCGTCAGCTGCGTTGTTCTCCTCGCGGTTAATTTGTTCCATTCTTATCGCAGCAACCTTTTTGAGTTCAGCGCGTACCAGCGCCTGATATTTGGCCATCCTTTCATCCCTGGCCTCATACTCCCCAGAGGCCTGATTGATCGCCAGTTTGGAGTCGCTGAATACCATAAGCTCCGACGCTTTCATCCTCAATGCGCTTTTCAATCCGGTAAGGAGAGCTTCATATTTCGCCTCATTGTTGAACGCTGGAAAATCGAGTGTGATCGCATGCTCTATGGTCAGCCCATCTGGGGAGGTTAGGACGCTCCCCAGCCCAGTGTCGTGCCTGTTGGAGGCCCCATCGACGAAGAATTTCCACATCTCGCCAATGACCAATTTCTAGCAGTCGGAGGGATTTTGGGAGCTCTTCAGTTGCGGGGTACTGGTCGGTTCATTCTGGTTTCTTTCTATGCCCCAATCGAGCCCGTGCTTTGACAGGTTGTCCGGTTCCTGCATTTTTTGTTCGGCTTTCGTTTGCCCTTCCGCCACTTGTTGTCCGCTATTCGTATCTGCTATCTGAGCCATGGGCTGCGCCAAATCCGGACTGGCCACATCGATAGGGCAAACGAGGTGTGTTCCTAGGGCAAATTCCGCCACGAAGTCGGCAAGAGCTTGAGCTTTGATGGCAGTGCGCGGTTGAAACTTGATATCATACTGCCCCAATTCTACAGCCCACTTTAGAGTTCTGCCAGTAAAATCAGCCTTTTCAAAGAGCACCTTAAGTGGAAATTCGGTTAGCACAACGACTGTGTGAGCATGAAAATAGTACGCTAGCTTTCTGGAGGCCATCATCAGGGCCAGAGCCAATTTTTCTAGCGACAGATATCTTGATTCAGCCGGGAGTAAGGTCTTGCTTACGTAGAAGATGAGGAGGTGCTGGGTACCCTCAGCACGACGCTTACCGCATGTTGAGAGACTGCCAAGTAGAGATACAATTCTTCACCCGGTTTTGGTGTGACCAGGATAGGGGCTGAGGAAAGGTATGCTTTCAGATCCGCCAATGCACGGTCACATTCGTCATCCCAGAAGAACTTGGCCTTTAAAGTTTTGCAGAAGGGCCTGCAACGATCTAAAGACCGGCTGATAAATCTGTTCAGCGCAGCTGCCATCCTGGTAAGATGTTGCACGTCCTTCGTGGAGTTTGGGCGCTCCAGCTCTTGTATCGCCTTGATTTGGGAAGGGTCGGCTTCAATTCCTCGGTTCGTGACCAAAACACCTAGGAATTTTCCGGTGTCGACTCCGAAGGCGCACTTGGAGGCATTCAAACGCAGCTTGTGATGTTTGAGTGTAGTGAACATCTCTGCTAGGTCGGCGAGGTGTCGAGATTTTTCCTTGCTCTTTACCACCATATCATCGATGTAAGCCTCCATGATGCGGCCTAGAAGGGAAGCAAACATCTTGGTTACCATCCTTTGAAAAGTTGCCCCAGCGTTTTTTAGTCCGAATGGCATGACCTTGTAGCAGTACAGGCCACGCGGAGTGGTGAACGAAGTGATCTCTCGGTCTGGTTCATACATGGCTATCTGGTGGTAGCCACGATACGCATCGAGGAAGCTGAACCTCTGATGGCCAGCTGTCAAGTCCACCAGCTGGTCGATTCTTAGGAGGCGGAAGCTATCCTTTGGGCACGCACGGTTGACCGTCTTATAATCAACGCAAACCCGCCACTTGTCGTTCTTTTTCGACACCACCACCGTGTTAGATATCCACCTAGGATATTGCACTTCTTCTATTGCCCCCCGCTTCCAACAAATTCTTGACCTCATCCGCCACTATCTCGGCATGGTGCAAGGCCGAGCGCCGTGTCCTCTAGATGACCGGCCATGCATTTGGAAAGACGTATAACCGGTGGCAAATGAAGCTAGGGTCGACGCCAGGCATATCGTAAGGCGTCCAAGCGAAGGCCTCCATATTGGAAATCAAAAAGTCAACGTACTCAAGTCGCTCGGCGCTGGACAGGGATGAGCCCAAAAGAAAGAACTTGTTTGGGTCGTTCTCGTCCATACGCACCTCCACCAAGTCTTCGACCGATTTCTCCACGACCTTTCTTTCTACGTCTTCCAGGACTTCCATCCCCTCGGGGCCCTCTATCATCTGCACAAAGCCCTTGGCAACTCTGCTGCCCTTTACTGCGACGAAGCACTGTCTTGCCATCACCTGGTCTCCCCAAACCTCTTCTATCTGTCCGGTTGGTGCCGAGAGGCGCAAGACCTGATGGTAGGTCGATGCTACCGCCTGCATGGCATGCAACCAGCCCCTGCCCAAAATTAAGTTGTAGGTTGATAGGACTTTAAGCACCCCAAACTCCACTTGCTTCGTGACTGATCCCGCTTTTACCGACAATATGATCTTTCCGATGAGGCATTCTAGTTGAGAGTTAAAGCCAACCAATGGAGACGTTGCGGGGGCTAAGTCCTTGTCCTCCAACTTCATCTGTTTGAATGCGTCGTAATACATGATCTCGACCGAACTCCCCTGGTCAACCAGAATTCTTTTGATGTCGAAGTCCTTGACACAGAGGGTCACCACTAGGGCGTCATTATGAGGCACTTAAATCCTTTCCAAGTCTTTGCTAGAAAAGGTCAGGACGTCTTTTTCCTCGGTCTTCCCTTTTTCACGGCGGGCTGAACGGAGAGCACCTCTCTCATGTGCTCAGCTTTCTTGATCATCCCTCTTAGTTCGCAGACCCTTGCCGGCTCAATGATGCCATGGATGACATTGATCACGCCCTGCGACGCTGCATCCAGGATGGCGAGGCCGTTTGGCTAGCCCTGTCCTGGGAGCGGCTTTCATACCGCCGTCTATGTACTGGTCCAGATGCCTTGCCGCCACCAACTCCTCCAAATGTTGTTTTAGCGGCACACAGTCCTCCGTTCGGTGCCCTCGTTCTTCATAGAAGGTGCAGCGATACCTCGAGTTGAAGCCTCTCTGCGTGTTTCCCAACTTGGCCGGCCAACGGACGTACGGTTCACCTCGGATTTCACTCAGGATGCGGTAAATAGGGATTTTAAAGACCGTGGTGATACCGGTTCGCGCTTTCAACTTTCTTTTGGCATCTTCCTCTTCATCACGAGGAGCGTTAGCTCGGTCGTTTCTGCGACCTTTGTTCTTATCATCGCGGTTTGAGCCACGACGTTGATCTTTTGACCGGTCGTTTGGACGATTGCCCTCCTGCCCTACCGAGTGAACCTTCCCCACCACTCTTCTGTACGCCGGGACCGGATTCTCCTTCTCGGTCGCGGTGGCAGCATCGTCCTCCACTCGGATGTGTTCGTTGATCCGTTGCATCAAAGATTCCATGGTAGTGGGCTGGTGCATCGTAAGCGAATCTCGCAACCTATGTCCGACTGGGAGACCCCGCTTGTATTGGGTGATCGCCAAATTGGTGGGGCAATCGAGGATCTCGTTGTAAGTTTCCCAGTACTTGGCATTGTATGCGTTCAAAGAACCTCCAGATTCCATCTTAACGCCTAGGAGATGGTCGACCTCCTTTGGTGTTCGAGTGTTGGTTTTGAATCTAGTGACGAAGGCCTCTGTTAGTTGTTGCCAGCCCTCGATGCTCCCCTCCGGAAGCCTTTCGAACCACTTCAGGCCTAGTCCGCCCAAGCTTGCTGGGAATATGAGACACATGAGGGCGTCATTGCGTCGATGTCCTGCCATTACTTGCCGGTAATGACTCACGTGCATGTACGAATCAGTCTTGCCGTCGTACAACGTGAACTTAGGCTGGTGGAATTCGACAGGGAGCGGCGTGCTCTCAATTTCTGGGGACAGCGGGGTAGCGGTAAGTCTTGCTAGCTCTCTGTCCCCTGGTGCTATCATCCTAGGCGCAGACATTGCCACTTCCTCACTCCAACGGATCTAGGAGCCCAGCCTTTGCGATGCCGGCAGCCTTCGGGTCTGTCTACGGCGAGCCCTCTCTTCCAGTACATCCCCCAGGTCTCCCGAATGGACAGAGAAAGAGTTTCTCGACGACGACGAGGGGTGCGAGGGACGGTAGCTGCTGTCGCAAGTATGAGACCTCCTACTTGTGGGTCGGAGTCTCCTACCCCGTAGCGTCTGGTGATAGAGAGGGAAGACGTCCTTTCCTGGTGGCAATTGCCAGAGCGAGAGGGCAGGGTGCGCTCACTGAGGTTGCCCCCTCGAGCAGCACCCTTCCCCTTCATCTGGCGCTTTAGCGCTCCCATTTCAGCTGCCATCTTGCGAATGAGAGCGTCCTGGTCTTTGAGTTTGTGCTCCAGGAGGCATGTGACTCTCTAGACTCTTCGAGCAATCAGTGCTCCTTGCGCGTTTGTCGCGCGCACCCCTGGAAGAGGTCTCCAAGCCCGCCATGGTGGGAATAGCAGGAGGGCTATCTCTCCGTCGAACAGACTTCAGTGTGATACCATCGACGACGGACGGTGGAGTTTTGTCATAGTTATCCATGGAAACAGTCGAAAAAGCTTGAAGAGCAAGGTTTATCTGTCGAGTTTTTCCCACAGACGGCGCCAATTGTACGGGAGTGAAATATCCTTTGTTCTCCGTACTCCTTGCGCTCGAGCTTTACGCAGCGTCGCTTGGCCTGAAAACAGAAAGACGGTGAACTGCCCGGCGGTGTGCTGCCGGATAGACCCTCCGACGATCAAGTCAGCACACTTGAAGAAGGAGAGAGCACTTTTGAAAGAGAGAGAGTTGGGAATTCCTCAGATTGCTTACCTCCAACGTCCCCCATGCCTCCTTTTTCTAGGCTGGCCATGCAGCCTCAGAGATTGTGGGCGCACTACCTCTGTTTTCCTTCCCTAGACAGGTGGTAGTGCTCCCCTCTACCTTCCTTACGCGTGTAAAGGCCAAAACCTCCAAACAGCGTGTGTGGAACTGCCAAACGGTATGGACGCGTGCCACGAGTGGATTTCCCCTCCATCACACCATTGGTCCAAGAGGCACACTCAACCGGGATATCATAACCGATCTATCCCTTGGGAAGAAGCACCACCACGACCAGGACGGCCGAACTGTAAGAAGTCGATCCATCCGAACTGACTGGCCGTGAGGCGTGCAGGCCTTCATCCCGGTCTAAATTCATTTCGGGCTATGCTTGGCTCGGTCCAAACGCACCACTGCAGATCCAACCGAAGACTTAGCCGAGTCAAAAGCTCGATTGGGCACATGCATGTCTTCGCATTGCGGTCAACGACATAGCTCGGCCAAACGCAATAGCCCGAGAGGCCGTGCCGATTCGGTTCGGCGCCATAGCCGGGCGCAAATCTCCCTCTCAATTGCCCCTTATTCCCATCCGAGCTGAGCGTGATTTGGGATTATCATTCTGACCGGGCCATCCGAATTGGTCGGTCGTCGGGGTTTGCCTCAGTAGTCTAGTCATCGATCGTACAGCCGTACTGACAGAGCCATCTTTTCGATGCCACGTGGCTTCACACCATTGGTTCCGTGCAGACCCACAGCTGTCTTCATCATGCACAAATTTCAAAAGGTTACCACCCTTTGGCTTCCCCCCTCCTTTATATACGCACATGACGGGTCACATACGCCCCTACTGTTCATCTTCTCTCTCGAGCCAAACCCTAGCCTTCAAGTTTCCAAGCTTCTACCATCACTGCTCCTCCAGTCGTTCTCGACCACCTTCGTCCTCTCGAAGGCTGTAGACAAGATCGTGGTTAACTGCTCCTCACTTGGCGTCCATATCGGTAAGTTTACCTGCCCCTCCTTCGTACTCGCCATTTACGTTTTTCATGTTCTTGCCTGGGACTGTTAGAATCTTACCAGTGCCCCCTCTTTAGGGTAATACTGGTACACCTTAGGAAAAACTGGAATCAGAGAAGCAGATGGGGCTCCCATGCCCCTTGTTTCCCCTAGTTTCGATGCACGGACTTGACACTTAAGATAAACAGCCTGAACCCTGAGCGAGACCGAGCAAAACCCAAGTTTTTGATCTATAAATAGGATTTAGCCGAGCAAGAACCTGTTTGTGGTCTTGTTTTGAGGCCGAGACCAAGCTGTAAGAAAGGGGGCTAGAACCGATCTAGGAAGGCCAAGTCGGCCACATAGTGAAGCCGAGATAAGAAAATTGAACCGATCAAACGCCCCAGATAGTGAAGCCGTGCAATTTATGCCACGTTAATCCTTGGACTTGTTTCTTAATAATGCAGAACAAACTAGGACCGACCAGGCCTGTTCAGCGTTACAACCGGTGAAGCTCAAAGTCCGAGCAAACATTCACCAAATTTTTACCGAGATACGACCTAAATCAACCAACTAAATAAAACCGGGATAGATGGGGAAGTACCAGTTCATGGTGAATTCTCCGGGGGCACCGGCCGAGTTCCGTAGAGAGTACAATATTCCAGATGATGTCCACTTGGAGCTCGCCAAGAAAGGAGACACTCCCTGGGGCGAGCTGGACAAATGCCCCTTCACGGTGGTGTCCATTGTAGAAAGAGGCTTGCGCTTCCCAGTCCAACCCCTAATCTGCAAGTTTTTAAGGCAGACTAGGCTGTGCCCGACCCAAGTCTCTAACAATACATACAAAATAATAAACGGCGTGGCCGAACTAAATAGAATTCAAGGGTGGGGTCAGGCGTCTCCACCAACTCTTCTTGGAACTCGTCATCGTCACATTTATTTTTCTCGGGGCCATACTCCCAAGGTATGAAGCCTGGCCTCCAAGACCATTCATAGGTAGTAAACTGTCTTACCGCTCTCCCGCACCTTAACAATCTTGGGCGAAGGACTTGTGGACTTGCTGCTCCTCTTCTGCCCACTACTTTCTGGAGCAGCCTCTGCATCCCGAATGCCTTCCTATTTTGGCAATTTTACTCCTGCAACTTTACCGGTCCTTGGAGTTTCACCCGTTAACAACTCAGTAAAGAAAACTGCATTCGAATAGTGTCCCTCCTCAACCCCAAATGGCTGTTCAGACGCATTTATATGGTTATTGTGCGCTTTCCCAACTTTGCCTTCACACATTAGTGATAACTAGACGGGATAGCTCCATATCGGTGCATCCAAGCTCTACCAAGTATCATGTGGCAATTTGTGTCCGCTTCAATCACATGAAACTTGGTTGCGGAACGGATCTCACCAATTCCTAGGTCCACGACCACATGGCCCTTGGTATCTTTTTTCTCGCCGCCAAAACCCATCACAGTGATGGGTTGGCGAACCATCCCAGACTCTAGGATACCAGCCTTTGCAAAGGTGTCAGTAGTGATGATGTTTATAGACGCCCCCGCCATCAAGGAAATCACGCTTGAACTCTACATCATTGATGTATGCTGTGACAAAAAGAGGACGATTATGGGAAAATAGGTATGCTCTATCTGCCTCTGAAAAAGTAATGGCACCATAAGCTTCCTGGATGCGCCGAGGCACATACTCCTTAGCCTTAGCAACTTCATCATGGTGCACTTCAAAGATATTAATGAGGGCTTTTGTTGCTTCCAACCTGGCGGCTTGGCTCAGCCCCAACTGGTCAAACAAGGCGCGAAACTTAACAGAGTTTTGCAAGGCCTGGGCATTAGCATCCTCTGCGAATTTTGCCTCTACAAGTACTGTCTCAGGGAGTTGGCCGGTTGCAATTTCTTCTAACTCATCATAGTAAGACGCCATATGCACTTGATCACGCACAAGCCCGAGATAGCCAATCATATATGTACATTCTTCCCCTTCTCCTTGTGGTTAGGACAAGGGACCTTCCGCACATCACGGTTACCGGCATCTTTGAACTTCAACTCATTTGTGTCAACTTTCTTCTTGAAGATACTTTTCAAAGTCCAACAGTCCCCAGTAGGGTGTCTGGTGGTTCTGTGATAGACACAATAATCCGGGCTTTCTTTGTCCTTGGTTGGAGGGACTTCAACTAGAGGCAAGGTAAGTTCACCATCAGCTACCCATTCTTTAACCAAAGCCTTAACATTCTCAAGGCTGCAAAGGCATAGATTTCAGTCCTCATAACTCTCTCTCTTCCGAGAGGACGTCGCCTCCCCTTGCGAGCGGCTCCCTCCTGCAGGGGTTACCGCAGCAACTCTGCTACTGCTAGGGTAACGGTGGCTGTCACGAGATCTGTGCAAGGAACCAGTGGTACTGAGGTTCCTAGCTGCCTCAATCAAGGCTGAAATGATAAGCGGATTATGATTCACCAAGAAAATTTTGTAGTCGCGTATGGCACCCCACACATATGCTGACTAAATAGGCCTCATCCACTGGTTCATGACAGTCAATAGCCTTATCTTGGAACCGCTTAACATAGTCCAGTATATCTTCGCCCTCCTTTTGGACATCTCGCCCAAGGGTGAGGGTTGTAACTTTCTCTTACTTGGAAGAACTTCGTGTGGAACTTGTTCACCATCTCCTCCCAACTCTTGATCGAGTTGGGAGCCAAGTTCACATACCAGCTGCAAGCCCTTTCAGTAAGTGGACTTGGAGAACTCCCGAAGGCGCAGAGAGTGGTCACTGCCATGGACACCAAGAGTTTCTATGAACCTCACCACCTGTTCTCTGGCATTGCCTTGTTTCCCATCAAACTTAATAAACTTGGGCACTGTATACCCAGTTGGGTATGGCATGATTAATATCTCCTGAAAGATGCCACGTGTCCTTCTGCATGTACTGTGTACTATCTGTTTGCCTCCGCAACTACCTTTTTGAGCCTCAGCAAGTGTCATTGCGATGGGAGTGTTTAGCGCTGCAACTCCCTCTTGAGCCTCAGCAAGTGCAGTTGCGACGGGAGCGTTTGCCGCTGCACTTGCCTTCTCAGCTCGAACCTCAGCAAGTGCACTTGCAGCGGTAAACTTTGGTGCTGCACTTGCCTTCTCAATTCTACTTCGCCACTACATGCATTCTCAGGACTCCATTAGTCTGCTATCGACAATGTTCGTACTCACCGCAGCGAAGCCTTCACCCTTAGCCACCTAATCACAAACTCCCCAGCTTCCCCGGGCGAAGGCCACAGCCAAGCCTGCTATCAGCCGTGTTGTGCCTTAGCACCAAGCCCAAGGGGCTTCCTTAGTCCTGCCTGTGCGACTAAGGCAGGTCTATGACCTGGGTAATGGAAAGGGAGTCCCTTATGCTAGGGCTACCCTGCTCCCGTCTTCGCGGGATCATCGCGGTAAACTGGTACCCTGGGCCTGCTATCAGCCCTGGGCTAGTAATGCCTTGGGGCCTGCTATCAGCGCCTGACATTACCCTCTCCTTGCAGAGGGGAAGCTTTTGCCAGAGGCTGCTATCACCTTGCCGGGATATTCCCTCCGCAAGTTGGTTGCGGCGGCAGTAGTTGCTGCTGTAGTCCTTTCCCGTGGCAAGTTCAAATGGCATAACCGACAATATTGGAGATGGCAACGCCGACAAAGTGCCTCTGCAACTTGGGCGCCTCTACAACTTAGTTGCTTCGGTTCTCTCCTTCCCTCAGCAACTCCAGGTGGCGACGGAACCGAGAATACTTGGAATGGCGGCGCTAAGACAAAGTGCCTCCGCAACTTGGTCGTCGCAACTGTCGCCTTTGCAACTTAGTTGCTTCGGCTTTCTCTTTCCCGCATCAACTTTGGATGGCAGCGGAGCCAAAGATATTAAGAATGGCTGTGCTGAGGCAAAATACCTCGGCAACTTCCCTGCTGCATGTATTCCCTCTGCAATTGTGTTCCCGCTGCAACTTGACTTGGTCATTTTCCTTCGTGAAGTCTGTTTGGACCCTTGGCGGGTCGGACCTACTCCGGCCCACTATTGGCCCACTTCCCTTGGACTTTAGCCCATGCTCCTTTTTCATTCCTGGTCGCCTCTTTGGGGCGACCTCAGTACTTAGGCCCACACTTAATTTGGGGTTTAATTTCTGACCCTCTACAAAAACAGAACGTAGTGGCTAGAAGTAGTGCTGAAGCTGAATTTAGATCAGTGGCTCATGGAATTTGTAAAGCTTTGTGGATCGAGAGAGTATTGGAATTTGGAAGACTTAAAAATTCCAAGAACATCACCAACGGAAGTTTACTGTAACAAGAAGGCAGCAAATGCAATTGCTCATAATCTTGTTCTTCACAACAGAACTAAGCATATGGAAGTCGACAAGCACTTTATCAACGAAAAGATTGAGAAGGAATTGATCTACATGTCTTATATACCCACTGTGGAGCAGATTGCAGATGTTCCTACAAAGGAACTACTCAAGAGGCAGTTCGACCACCTAATCTACAAGTTGGCCATGGAAGACATATTCAAGCCAACTTGAGGGGGAGTGTTGGAAATGGGAAGAAAATAATTCTGCCAGGATATGGCTGAATTCTTTAGGATATCACAGCTGTAAATATCTAGATTTAGTCAATACTATAGAATAGGAAAGTTTATATTTAGAATTAGAATTAGTAACTAAATAGTAGCTAATCAGTCCTCAGAATCAGTAGCTAATCAGTCCCTTATTTTATGCCATGTATCTCCTATTAATAGAGATGTTGTGTGTACATTGTTTAAATATGAGAATAAGAAATATTATTCTTTCTAGCTTTCATTCAAAATAATAAAATCCAGTTTTCCAACTAGTACCAAGCATGTAGATTTTGAATTTCTGAACAAATTTAATTAAGGCATTTCAAAATGGCCTATTTGACTGATCAATAAATTAATGGAAGGAAAATAACACGGTGCAGCTGTTAATAGAGTAAGTAGAACTTCAATTGGCGAACAATAATGCAAGACCCCAAATGTTCTAGCAAACACTCACACGGGTGTTGGTCCCACACCCATGTGAGTGGTAGATTTTTTGGTAAATTTTTTCGTATTCCTAGGCATTTTGCTCATTGGTGAAATATGACTAGAGACGAAAACCACAAAAGAAAGACACGAAAAGGAGCATAATGTAACTACTAGGGAATCCTGAAAAACAAACTCACTTGGTAAGTCAACGAGAGATGGAAATAGTTGAACAAATGATCCAAGAGACATCAATGCTGGAAGCACACTTAGAAACGATTTTTCTGATCTGCATCAAAAAAGAAAACAGAAAAAAAATATATGTATGAAAGTCAGTAATGCCCTTCACTGCAGATTAAGTCCACAGTATCTCCAAAAGCATTCTTTTAGATCCTCCTTTTTGAAATTAAACATATGTGTTTAGTTGTCAAAATTTCCATTAATCTCAATCAATTTCAATACGAAATTACTATACCATATTTTGTTCCAACAAGGTCGGGACGGTGCATAATAACTTTAAACATACAAAATAAGATGTGGCATCACATAAGCAACGAAATTTATTTCTGAAGTAGCATTGACAAGACAAAAATAAAATAAAACTACAATTATGAATACCAATATATATGAAGGGTCTTGCTAAAAAGTGTCCTGGGACACGAAAAGTAGACCAAAAAATAAATTTGAAAACACAAGACACTTCTTATTAAATTCAATGCAGTTTTTATTGAAATTAATGCACTTCTTTAAACTATTTGACCTATTTTCAAGACAATTCCATATTTCAATTCCAATATTCATCACTTTTAGCATTTGTCATATACAAATATCAAGTTATAAGGACACAACAATTGCACGAATTATAACTAAGATCATTCCAATAAAATAAATGAAATATATCTTTTAAGAACGGAACCAAAAAGATGGCACAAGGAACTTACTTCTCTACATTTCATGAGCTTTAGCATTAATGGGAAAAACTACAAATGCAAGACTGATGTTAGAGAAAGATAAGTTACCAAAATATTTGATATACATGTTTCATATTTCTTCTTTTCTACTTCTAAATCTGAAAATTCAGTCAAATAAAGAAACTAAATCCTATGCAAAGAATCATGCCAATCTCAAATCATACCTAAGGGAGTAATGTAGAGAAATTAGTTAGAAATTTTCTCTTGTTAAGATTTCGAAAGTCCAATGTAGCAGCAACAACAGGGTCTAAAAATTCACTGCAATCAAACATTGGAAGAGTGATTTTCAAATATGATTTATCATATGATATGCATAAATAGAGAATAATTGTTAGATGAAATCATAATTTCATTTTTTCCCCAAAAATAAACTATTGTGAAAGGACTACAAACTAAACCATCTTTACCGGCTCTAACATGAATGAATGAAGGTCCTCCTACTGGGATCAGCGTCATGTAGAACCACCTCTCCAAAATAGAGAAAAAATAGACGAATTTCCTGAGTAAAACTGTAGAATAAAAGAGCAGTGCTTACATTAGCACATATGTAAGCATAATGATGAGGGGAAGAACTAGGAGAGAGGCAAATATCAAGCACCAAAAATACTTCAACATTCCAAATAAATAGTAACTACAAGTTAATAACACCTGCAATCAACTCATGGTCATTTTTTTCCATGTTTTGTTTGGTTCTATTTTGAATGAGAACCATCATGGCTCGAGCTTTGACAGCTTCTTAAGCTAGACAAGGTCTCTTCTTTTTTTTTTTTATAACAAAACAACTAACTCATTGCAGCAAGCAAACATATAAATTCTTCTCAAAGAAAGTATTTTCTCCCCCCAACCTAAACGATGCATTGTCCTCAATGTAAAAAACGAAATCACAAAGGTTATGAGATTACCTTAAATAATGAACTATGTCTATATATATATATATATTTTTTTTTTTTGAGCGTCAACAAAAATTTTATTTAAAAAGAAAAGATGAACCATGAACCTGCAAGGGATTATTGCCAAAAACACAAGGGAAAAAAATTACGAACGAAAAACTAACTCCTCCTAAAAGTAACATTGCTTTTATTATTATGTTTATGGGTCTCTATAAATAGGGTCTTTTTATTCAATGGACTCCTCTCCTCTTCAGGTGGGAAATTCTCCAAAACTGGTTTAAGACGTTGGCCAATCACTTTAAAAACATTACCATTCCTGGGATTTTCAATCTCAACGGCCCCATGAGAAAAAACAATTTTAACTATGAAAGGGCCGGTCCATCTAGATCTCAATTTACCGGGAAACAAATGTAGTCTAGTTTTATACAAAAGAACCTTTTTGTGAAGGCTCAACAATTCATTTGAGTACAAACAATATTAACATTAAAAACACATCATATACAATGACACGCTTTTTTCTTTCAAAACAGCACCCCTTTTCTGCTCCCTTATCTACAAAAATACGAAATCTTGCCTTTAGGCAATAGCAATATTATCTTTTATTCGATGAAAAGCTACAAACACAAGACCGTTGTGAGTAAAAAGGTATATATATTATGTAGAGGGTTAGAAAATTAAGATAAAAATTACCATCTTGTTGCACTGAATTCGAGCAGCCCAAGCACCCTTGACAACATTGCAGTCAGATCTAGTGTTCCTACTATTATCTGAGTCACCCAATATATATTACATAAAAGGAAAAAACAAGGAACAGAAGATGGGTAGTAATTAAAAGGAAAAAATAAATAAATATTTGAAGAGCAAAATCAAAATATAAAAGGACTGGAGGTACAATGAAATCTTGTCTAACCTTTGAGATAGGTTTTGTGGATGTTATGAGAGATTTCAAAGCAAACCGAGTCTTATGGGCCTGGTTGAGCAATTTATATTGTTGATGGCTCCAATGTAGTTTTTCTAAAAATTTAAATTAAATACATTAAATCACAATTAAATATAAATTGAGAGAATGAATATAATATCCAAAATTCCTAGAATAACTACGTAATTTTAAGCATTCATCACACCTCCCAACCAGCTTTAATTTTAGAACCTAGCAATTAAGGCGACTAAAATAAAATGAAAAAGAAAAATAAAAGCAACTACTCTAAACCACTTCCGCAAGAAATCACGATTGAATTTAGCACATGCAACAAGCCCTTAATCCAATAGATTACCCCTCATGGACGAGTTAAAGTCTCGTGTTTCCAAAGATGTTACCCACAAACATCCAAAAATTTCTTTACTAAAACGACTTCTTTCATTCTCATGCCAAGGTTAAAGAACCAGACATGAATTTCACAACCTTAACAAGATAATCAATCAAAGTTCAAAAGACTAGCAGCAAGTAAAGATATCGCATGACATTCAAAATTTGGAGTGTGTGAAAAAAGTTCAACCAACACAGACACAACCTTAGCCTTAAAGTGAAATATAACCCAAATCTCTTTCTGAAACATGCTTCGACTCAAATCTCACCAGTTATTACACTCAACAAATAAATCACTCAGAATATAGTGTAAAAATTACTCTCAATATATGCGAGTAGAATAATGTAAATCAAAGGCAAAATATCCCGCATACTAATTTTTTTGAAAAACGCTAATATGAAAAAATAAATAAATAGTCTCATGAATGGAATATCAAATACTGAGAAATAAAATTTCTAGAAATGTCACCCACAAACGTCAAAAATTTTCTTTACTCGAAGGATTTCTTTCGTTCTCATCCTAAAAGTTCAAGAACAAGTCATGAATTTCACAACCTTAACAAGACAACCAATCAAAGTTCAAGACACTAGCAGCAAGTAAAGATATCTCATGACATTCAGAATTTGGCGTGTGTGAAAAAGTTTAGCCAACACATACACAACCTTAGCCTTAAAGTGAAATATAACCCAAATCTCTTTCTGAAACATGCTTCGACTCAAATCTCACCAGTTATTACACTCAACAAATAAATCACTCAGAATATAGTGTAAAAATTACTCTCAATATATGCGAGTAGAATAATGTAAATCAAAGGCAAAATATCCCGCATACTAATTTTTTTGAAAAACGCTAATATGAAAAAATAAATAAATAGTCTCATGAATGGAATATCAAATACTGAGAAATAAAATTTCTAGAAATGTCACCCACAAACGTCAAAAATTTTCTTTACTCGAAGGATTTCTTTCGTTCTCATCCTAAAAGTTCAAGAACAAGTCATGAATTTCACAACCTTAACAAGACAACCAATCAAAGTTCAAGACACTAGCAGCAAGTAAAGATATCTCATGACATTCAGAATTTGGCGTGTGTGAAAAAGTTTAGCCAACACATACACAACCTTAGCCTTAAAGTGAAATATAACCCAAATCTCTTTCTGAAACATGCTTCGACTCAAATCTCACCAGTTATTACACTCAACAAATAAATCACTCAGAATATAGTGTAAAAATTACTCTCAATATATGCGAGTAGAATAATGTAAATCAAAGGCAAAATATCCCGCATACTAATTTTTTGGAAAAACGCTATAATGAAAGAATAAATAAATAGTCTCATGAATGGAATATCAAATACTGAGAATTAAAATTACCACACCATCACCCCAATCCATCATGTCCACTTGTAAACTATACCACACTCAAGATCAAATAGGACTTTTATTTGGTTGTAATGCTTGGGTTGAGGAATTAAGAAAAAATAATAAAAAGCCAAAGGTGAATAAAAAAAAGGACGTCTGAGAGACAATTGGCATAAAAATAAACACAATTAGAGCATTATTCCAAATGCCTTGCTCTTTCTATTTCTTTTCTTTTTGTTTTTTTCAACTTCCTCCTGCTTTTTTTTTTTCTTTTTGTTTTTTTTTTTTTCCCTTAGTTGAACACAATTTATTTCTTCTTCTTTTTTTCAGCTTTTCTCCTTTTTTTTTCTTTTTTTTTTTATTTTCAAGTCATATCCACTTATCAACTAAAAATCATATTCATGTGGCTGAAGTGCAGTGCAATGATTTCCAAATATGAACGCACGGAATACTTTAACAAAGTAGCTAGCATATCAAACTTCAAAACAATTCTCGAGTTAAAGTAATTAAATACCACAAGTATGCCCAATCACTCAATATATAGAACAAAAGAATACCATGAGCACTAAATTTTTATTTTTTTTTAACGAAATAACTCATAGCTGCAAGCAAATATATAAATTCTTCTCAAAATAAGTATTTTCTCCCCCCAAACTAAACGATGCATTGTCCTGAATGTAAAAAATAAAATCAAAAAGTTAAGGAGATTACCTTAAATGATTAACCATGTCTATATGTGCCATTGCCTGCAAGGGGTTAGCGCCAAAAACATAAAGGACAAAAAATACAAATGAAAAACTAACTCCTCCTAAAAGTAACATTATTTTGAATAACATGCGCAAACCGGATCATTGGAAATTTTGATCAATTATTTTGAACAACTTTTTGAATGGAGTAAAGGAAGTTGGAATCGTCGATCTCTAATTATCTAAAAACTACAAAAATGGTGTTTTTGGTTTCTATGACGCGCCACAACAAATGAAACACAAAATTCCAACAAAATCTCTACAAAAGAAGAGATAAAATTGCATAAGATAATACATGTATTAGCAGTTCACTCTTTGCATGTTTTTTTCCACATGAAACTATTAACAAAGTTTTTTTTTCCCACTTTTCCTTCCATTTCTTTTTCCCTTCTCATACAAGATCCACTGGATGCTTATCATGAAATATAGCCCAAATTATTGAAAGGAATTTCCAAACCTCACACATATGTGGGAACACTGAAGCAATCAAGTCAAATACTACATGGTATCAATATAAATAAAATATATATAACACCACGTATATCAGTATAACCAATTGCCCTATTTTTGTTTCATCATACAGTAGTTGAAAAAGGCGTCATTGCAATACATTATGTAAACAAAAACCTATGAACTACTCAATTCTCAATTCAACAGCACACCCAATTTTCAAACAACACAATTCAAATAATTTTGGTTGAAACTCATATTAAATTGTATGAATCGAATCGCGCATCATACAATTCTAACACCATACTAGTTGGACCCTGTAAAAGCCGTGTCAATAGAGTTATTTTGATCAGTTACTCATGAAATACAATATTCATTTCCAAGGAATTCTAGCAATGTAAGTGAATTTATTCTTAAGTGATAACTGAGATTGGAAATTACATGATTGTCGACTCTGCTAGCTGGTGCCGGAGGCAAGACGAGATCTGCTTCCAGATCAGGTTGAAGATATGCAGGCACCCCCATCACCTTCTATCTCCATGCCCATGTTAGCTTCCCAAGAATCACGCTCTGCATCACAACATCAAAAAGGATAAATGAAAAAAATAAAAACTAAAAAAAACTAGGGCCCAATTTAGTCTCCATTTCCAAGCAATGGTAGCAACATAAGTGAAGGAATTCTTGAGTGATAACTGATATTACCTGGTTGTTGACTCACTGCTCAGTTGAGGAATTCTTTAGTCTTCATCACTTGTGTTACTACTCGCTGCTCAGTTGCCATTGAATAAAAAAAGGTCTACATTAATCGCCCAAAAAACACATGGATTTATTACATATAGCCCAACAAACATTAATTATGTAGCAACTACCACCAATAAACTACTAAGTGAATTTTTAGACCATGTTGTTGTAGAAGTTAGACTAAAATTTCGAAATCTTAACAACAGAAAACTTCTAACTAATTTCCCTGCATTACTCCCTCAGGTATGATTTGAGATTGGCATGATTCTTTGCTTAGGATTTAGTTTCTTTATTTGAATGAATTTTCAGATTTAGAAGTAGAAAATAAGAAATATGAAACATGGATATCAAGTTTTTTGGTAACTTGTCCTCCTGTAACATCAGTCTTGCATTTGTAGTTTTCTCCATTATTGCTAAAGCTCCTGAAATGTAGAGAAGCAAGTTCCTCATGTCATCTTTTTGTTCTGTTCTTAATAAATATATGTAATTTATTTTATTGGAATGGTCTTAGTTATAATTCGTGTAATTGTTGTGTCCTCGAGATATTTGTATATGACAAATGCTAAAAGTGCTGGATATTGGGATTGAAATAAAGAAGTGTCTTGAAAATAGGTCAAACAGTTAAAAGAAGTGCATCCATTTCAATAAAAACTGCATTGAATTTAATAAAAAGTGTCTTGTGTTTTCAAATTTATTTTTTGGTCTACTTTTCGTGTCCTCGAGGCACTTGTTAACAAGACCCTTCATATATTGGTATTCATAATTGTAGTTTTATTTTATTTTCGTTCTGTCAATGCTACTTCAAAAATAAATTTTGTTCCTTATGTGATGCCACATCTTATTTTGTATGTTTAAAGTTATTACGCACCTTCCCGACCTTGTTGGAACAAAATATGGTATAGTAATTTCGTACTGAAACTAATTGAGCTTAATGGAGATTTTGACAACTAAACACATATGTTTAATTTCAAAAAGGAAGATCTAAAAGAATCCTTAGAGCCCGGTGTCAAGAGAAAATTGAGAAATTAATTGGCATGAGTAGTATTTTATTTTTGAGTTACGACTTATGTCTACAAATTGGCCTTCCTACTTAACAAAAAAAATAAAAATAGAATCATCTTTACCGACTCAAACATGAATGAATGAAGGTCCTCATACTAGGATCAACATCATGTAGAACCACCTCTCCAAAATAAAGAAAAAATAGACGAATTTCCTGAGTAAAACTATAGAATAGAAGAACAATGGTTACATCATCACATATGTAAGCATAATGATGAGGGGAAGAACTAGGAGAGAGGCAAATATCAAGCACCAAAAATACTTCAACATTCCAAATAAATAGTAACTACAAGTTAGTAACACCTGCAATCAATTCATGGTCATTTTTTTCCAAGTTTTATTTGTTTCTTGTTTGGTTGAAGGGCTATTTTTTATAAAATTAAACTTCTAAATAACTGAAAATCTCGGCGGTTGCCTCGCCCTCAATCTCCATCAACATCTCCAAATTACATGGACTACACTAACAGGAATTGCAATGTATGTATAACTCTGAACATGAAGTAAAAGCAAAATTAAATAAGATGAGACAAAAACAATACACATTTTTTAACAATGGAAATGTGGGGGCATGCATATAGGAGTCACCCAAAAAAAAAGAAAAAAAAAAGAAGCAACAACATTATTTAATGGGAACTGCATTTTTATAACTAAAATCTATGGCGGTAGTGATAGAAAATTATTTGTACATCCACAAGCAAAGATGTAGGCAAGTTGCACCCTGCCATGACACAATATACATTGAATGCTTTGATTTTCAAGCTTTTCCAATAGAAGCCTCAGAGTAATACCAAAACAAAACTTGTCTCAATTCTACTAAAATAACTTTTTTACCTTATAAGAGAAAATTTGGTCTATAAATAGAGTAGAAGTTTTCACTGTAAGTAGGGGGAACCAATGCACATATTAAAGCTGAAACACATATTAAAGCTAAAACAGAACATGAATTTCAAAATTACTATACAGAGTGAAAATATTGTGACATGCAACAAGAATAGAGTCAAAGTGAAAATATTGACATCATGCAATGCTATAGCAAAATACACATCAAGAGAGAGAGGAGAGATAGTGACAGTGGTGATTAAGAGTTTGATGAGGGTGTGTGGTCATAAATCAATCAATGGATAGAGAAATCAATACCAGTAAAAGGATTACCCTCTTGACTGACGAGTCATAATGGGCCTAGGGAAACGAGTCGACGCCCTGTTGCTACTTTCTTTATAAATAGCGCCCTTGGGTCCACTGGTCCCCCACTTCCGCCCAAACACACTTTCTGTCTCCTTGTCTTCTTCTCTTCTTTGTTCACACTTTCCAGAGTCTTCTTTACTTTTCTTTATACTTCCTCATGGCCAGCACAAGGTTTCTACTCGACAGGGCTGACCCACCCCCTACTGAGTGGAGGAGGGCCTCATACTTCGGAGGGCTAGCTGACCCTTTCTGGAAGGCAGTTGACTCCTTCATTCCTGATGCCCTTCCTTTGGAGGAGCCTCTGCTTCCTTTTAGTGAGGCTGCTTTGGATGATGCTGACATGGTGAACCCAGTCTTTGCGCTGCGGTTTCGTGTGGAGCGTGGTGACTTTCCCCATTCATACATCTACTATCACACTCACTCGGGCCCTTCAACAGGCTGGTCCCTCTGGGTTGATGACATCATTGCAGATGGTGGGTTAAAGCAGCAATTGCAAGATGTTCGTCTCTACAATGCCGTTTCGATTTCGAGGGTGTTATCAGTGCGCAAAGTACAGACCAACACTGATATGGTTGTCTCCAGCTGGAACCGCGACACTCACACTTTTTCTTTGGCTTGGGGGGAGATAACTCCAACCCTCGAAGATGTTGCCGTCCTTCTGCGCTTGAGCACTCATGGAGATCACCCCTTCGATCCAGCGTCCCTGACTCCTGCAGAACAAGTTGCTGTCACTGCCCTCCAAGGAGCCTTTCGAGAGGCGCGGAAGTATGGCTCTTGGTCTGATCTTAGGATTGGGGAACTACTCCAGGAAAGGCCCAAGAGGGACAAAACCACTTATCTTTCTAGCTGAAGCATTTCTTCAAGGAGCGGCAACTAGTTGTGGGCGACATCACAAAGGAGAGTCGCAACTCCGCAGTTGGGCCGGGCTACCGCAGCGACTTGTACTTGGCCGCCTTCGTCAATTACTTCATTTTTGTTTTTTTTGTTCTCCCCAGCAACCTTGCTGAGAATATTAACCCTCTGGTGTTCCCTTTGGCTGTCAAACTTTGCAACGGCAGCCAAATCCCTCTGGCCCCCCTCTTCTTGGGGAACTTATACTTCCGCCATGACCTCATCCATTCGGACATGGAGCGATCCATAGGCCCGCTATGATGTGTAGAGCTTTGTACACACTCAGTTCTTGACCGCTTTCTTCTATGAGAGATTCCCTGCCACAGGCCCCATCCCTAAAGAACATGAGCCTTTCTTCACAGATGAAGTCCTTGATGCAGAGGGTCGTCCTGTTCTAGATGCAAAGGGTCGACCTGTCACGAGGCAAGTGCGCCACTCCCTTCCTCCCTCGCATCTCTCGGTGGTCTGGTCTTGGCACTAACAGACCCTTTGCAGATTATGTAGACCACATGGAGGAATGTGTGTTCCGCCCTTTCACTCAGCTTCTTCCAGGCATTTATGTGGTTCCATTCTATTTTTTCGAGGCTCGCCATGATGATTTCTCCCTCGACAGTGTCCAGGCCAACTCCCTTCTTATTGCTGCCATGATACGCCCCGGATTTCTACTCGTGTGGAACGAGAAGGGCATGTCTAGCGTCATCTATCGACCGGGCAGGGTCCCTGAGCAGTTTGACATGGATCAGGGCGTCCCACATGCCCTTCCTCTTTAGACCGATTACCAACAGAGCTTTCAGCGGTTTGCCCGTGATTATACCGCTCTACTTGTGGAGGGCTTAGGCTTCATGGAGCTTCCCTCACTTGGAAGAGCCTTACTCCCAGTAAAAGGCTGTTCTGGCACCGCAACCTCAATTCTTTCTTCAACTTTTGCAATAGTGTTCCCGTAGTCCCTGCGATGGAACCCATCCCGCAGCCTGACTTATCTCTTCGTCTGCCCTCTGGCCTCAACAGACCAGTATATTCTGTCGCTTCAAGCTTCTATCCCTGCCTACCGTGGAGAAGCGTCACCCGTCTGGGGCAAATTGCTCCCCCTCAAGTCGGCACGACAGTTACGGACGACCCGCTCCAGACTAAGGGCAGCCCAAGAGGCAGCTGCATCAGTTGCCGAAGCACGTGCCTCACCAAGTAGGAAGAGACTCCGAAACGTACCCATACTTAGAAAATATTTTGCATTGCTTCCTTGGACTTCTTACGTTTACTTTGGTAATAACATAACCTTTTTTCTTTTCAGGGCCCACCGGCCCCGAAGGTTCTACTGCCAACGGACTTTCCTCAGATTCAGACGACGGCAACGACAACTACCTTCCCATTGCTACAAGGGTCACAAGGTTCAAGACCCACAGGGCAGTACTTCTAGATGTTTAAGAAGAACCAAGTGCCGGGACTGCACCAACTACTGAGGCTGAGCCGGTTATGGAGGCTGCAGAAAATGAAGTTCCCTCTACTGTGGAAGTTGTTGCGGGCAGCCTAGTTGCTGAGGGTGCGGAGCCTCCAAACCCTGCTGATTCTATGCAATCCGACCTTTCCTTTGTCTGCGGAGATGATTTTTTCCACGAGACCCCAAGGGAAGATAGCGGCATGAGAGAGCCGCTGGAAGTTGCACCACCTCCCTTTGGAGCTGCATCTGGTGGTTCCTTCCAGTCCACTGAGTCTCCATTTGTTCAGCAGACCCCACTTCCGAACGCCCAAGTGGCGAAGAAGAGTGCAAGTGTAGCGGCTGCTTCCACTGTTCCTGCTATAACCCCTCTAAATTTGGACCAACTTGCAGAGGTAGCTGTCACTTTAGCCACCCACATTGTCACTGCTGTCGTTGGGACCTCTAACCCAGTTACTTCGGTAACCTCTCAACAGCTGGCAGACTTGTACCCCACTCATTTTCTGGAAGTGCCAACTGACCTTGGGGTATCCCAAGATTTTTATACTGGGACGGATACCACTACTGTTCCAGATCTGAACGTTGGAGACTACCAGGTGGATAACCACATTTCGGAGCGACATGACGGTGCAGGCAGCTTCAGTCTTTCTCGCGAGGCTAGTTCACCAGGTCACTAACGCTGCATCTACCCATTCCAATGCTGTTGGGCAATCATCTTCAGGGGAAGTGCGTCGTCCTCAGACCTTTGGTCGCTCCACCAGTCTCCCTCTAGTGATTGAAGCTGGCGGGGGTGTTAGGGAGTCCCCTCAGCCCTCAGAGAAAGTTTCTTTTCTGTTACTGGGTCTCCTCCGTAGCTGTTTCCACTCTCGCCCCGCATCCAGGCGTTGCACCCCGGCACCTTTACTGTTTTTAACGTTCCTAGATCTATGGTGCAGACCGCACTGCTGGAGTCACTAGCCAGCGTCATTCGCGACCTTGCTACTAAGAAGATTCTGACCACCCCTAGCAAGTTCGTGGAAAGTGCCGAGGCAAACCAGAGCGGCTTTGAGAGGAACGGTTTGGACCTATCGTGGATGCGAGATAGGCATCAGGCAGTCGATGGTTTCCTCGAGCATGCAGACAACGTGGCGATGATAGGGCCAGTTTTGAACCCATCATCTACTCTTGTCAACTTGTAGTACCCGCTGTTGCTTGCCTCAGCAACTTTGCACGGGCCTTCCCATCTTGGTGAGAACTTGGGAATTGGTTGCCCCCGCATGATTGCGTCCACTGTCTCCCATACCAAGTCCCCTTTATTGAACTTCTTGTGCTGAACAGATTGATTGTAGGCACGAGCTACGGATTGATGATACTTTTCCATTGCCCGCGAGGCCCGATCTCTTCTTTCTTCAGCTGCCTCTATGTCATTCTTTCTGCTGTCTGGAACTAAGTGTGTTGACATAGCCATTCTTATTGAGGGTACTGCCAACTCAACTGATAGCACAGCTTCGAACCCGTACACTAGGGAAAATGGGGTTGTCTGAGTTGGCTTTCTCTTTGACGTTCTATAATCGCTACCCTCTCTTTGCCGAGGTGAATGAGATGTCTATATAATCGCTGCCCTCCTTGATGTTCTGTCTTGTGGGCTTCCCTTGGCCCCTCATTTGCCTCATCCTTTGGTCAAGGAAGAAGTGGAGGGCCCGCCTCTTAACTCTGATTGCATCGGTTTTGTTCTCAGGCAGTGTGTCATTTCCAAGGTAGTCGACATATGGCTGCCTCCATTCTTCACTGCTTAAGAAATGGGCTTCCTCTTCCTTAGGACGGGATTGACATTTTGCACATTGCCACTGCAGCTCAGTACTTTCATTTTCCATCTCTGGCCAGTAATACCCTTGCCTCTATATCCGTCGGTATAGACCGATATCTCCATCTCCACGAGACTTAGAATAGATCTGCTTAAGTCTGTAAGTTGCTTCTTGTCTACCGATGCACCTTGCCAGCAAGTTGTTGGCACCGCGAAAATACAACTCTCCTCTAAGGAGCAGAAATTATGAAAGTTCTGCTGGTTTGATTGTTCCCTGGCCTGTTTTCAACTGTTCTATTGGATTATATCTGTTTTCCATCCCTCAGCATCTTGCTCTGTATGTTCTTCGGCTAACACTGCTGGTGTTGTTCTTTCCTCGATGACAATGGCTATACTATCATCTGGTATATCCACCTTTGCCCCCAGTGTAGCCAAGGCATCGGGGAAATGGTGTGTGTTCGAGGGGTATGCTGGATTTGGACATCATCAAATTGAGTGAGCAACCCTTGAACCACGGTGCGATACGGGCCCAACAAAGGCTCCTTTAAGGCGAAATAACCCATTGTTTGCCTGACAACTAACTCGGAGTCACCCAAAATTTTCAACTTGCAGAGTCCCTTCTTTTAGGAAGCGATTAGACCCAGTATCAACGCCTTATATTCAACCACGTTGTTTGAAGATTCAAAATCAAGCTTATATGATAGATGAAACTTCTCTTCTTCTTCACTGGTTAGTGTTATGTCAGCTTCGCCTTTCCCAGCTCCCGAAGCTCCATCAAATTTTAAGTCCCAATAAGCCTCAACTGCAGCTACTGACACATGGACCGCACCTGGTAAAGATACCTCTGCAGGTTCATGTTCACCAGATGGGAATTGGGCCAGTAAGTCTGGAAGTGCTTGGCTCTTAATAGCCTTGAGAGTAACACAAGTGATGTCATATTCTGCTAGAGCCAAAAGTCATCTTGCCATTCTTCCAGTCAGAGCGGGTTTGCTTAGCAAGTAGTGGACTGGATCACTCCGGGGTCACAACATGGACCGGGTGTGCAAAAAAATAGTGGCGCAACTTCCGCGCTATAAAGATTAAGGCTAAACAATGCCTATCAATTGGGGTATATCGCGACTCGACACCATTGACTTTGCGACTGATGTAATAGACTGGCTTCTCAATGCCATCTACGTCTTGGACAAGTAGAGCCCCAATAGACCGAGGTGTAGACGTCAGGTACAGTAGTAGAGGCTTGTTGGGTTGTAGGGCAATCATTGTAAGTGCTTTCTTCACCACATCAAATGCCTGCTGGTGTTCTTGCAAGTTGCAACCATTCAAACTTGTGATTCCCTTTCAGCAGTGTCCCAAAGGAAAATGTTATCTCAGCAAGGGCTGGAATGAACCTCCTGAGATATGACACTTTGCCTAGGAATTTCTTCAAAGCCTTTTGAGAGTGTGGTGGTGGCATCTCCGTGATTGATTTAATCTTATCCCCATCTACTTCAATCCCCCGCCGGTGTACAAAAAAGCTAAGGAACTTGCCGGCGATAACTCCGAAGGCACACTTAAGAGGGTTCATCTTTAGGCAGAATTTGCGGCACCGCTGAAAAACTTTTTCCAAGTCGCAGAGGTGTCGGTTTGCATCGGTAGACTTGACCACCAGATCATCCACATATACTTCCACTTCATGATGCAACATGTCATGGAACATTGCAGTCATAGCCCGTTGGTAGGCTGCCCTCACGTTTTTCAAACCGAAGGGCATCACCGTATACAAAAAATTTCCCAAGGGTGTTCTAAATGTTGTTTTTTCTGCATCTTCTGATGCCATTTTGATCTAGTTATAACCACTGAACCCATCTATAAAGGAGAACATCTTATGGCCCGCAGTAGAATCTACAAGTGTGTCAACATGGGGCAATGGAAACTCATCTTTTGGGCAGGCCTCATTCATTCAGGTCGGGAAAGTCTGCGCAGACCCTGATCTGGCCATTCTTCTTCTCCACAAGCACAATATTTGCTAACCAAGTTGGGTACTGTATAGGCTCAATGAACTTGGCCCTCGGCAACTTTTCTATCTCTTCCTTAATCTTTGCCTCAAGGTCAAGGTGATACTTTCGAACATGCTGCTTTATTGGCTTAGAGTAGGGAAAAGTATCCAGGTGATGGGTGACAAGAGACGGGTCAAGACCAGGCATCTCATCGTATGTCGAAGCAAAGACGTCACTGTACCGCTTCAGTAGTGTTATCAATTCTGCCTTAACTGTTGAAGCCATTGTGTCGTTGATGAACACGGGGCTTGCTCTGCCCTGGTAAGTCGCTGAGGTTGACCATCAGCTACCCATTCTTTAACCAGAGCTTTAACATTCTCAACGCTGCAAGGACATGGATTTCTGTCCTCATAACTCTTTCTCTTCCGAGAGGACATCGCCTATGCTTGCGAGCGGCTCCCTCCAGCAGAGGTTACCGCAGCAACTCTGCGACTGCGAGGGTAGCGGTGGCTGTCACGAGATCTGTGCAAGGGACCAGTGGTACTGAGGTTCCTAGCTGCCTCAATCAAGGCTGAAATGGTAGGCAGATTATGATTCACCAAGAAAATTTTGTAGTCGCGAATGGCACCCCTCCACACATATGCTGACATGGACACCAAGAGTTTCAATGAACCTCACCACCTGTTCTCTGGTATTGCCTTGTTCCCCATTAAACTTAATAAACTTAGGCACTGTATACCCAGTTGGGTATGGCATGGTTAATATCTCCTGAGAGTATGAAGCCCTCACATCTGAGTCGGGGAGAGATGGGAGTTGCTTCTTGCTACGCTCTTGCTCGAGCATAACTTGTACATCGGCTAGAGTAAAGAAGTGAGTGGGCCGGAATAGTCCAGCCTGCTCCTAGGTAGCTGAACCAGCGGCTGCACCGTTCGCCTGAAATACCATCGGAGGCACCTGGATCGGAGCTCGAACCTCAGGGAACAGGTTAGGCACTGGGTTTGGGACTGCTACGGGCAGAGGTGCTTGCGCTGGAGCTGGTCGAGAAACCATGGCCATAACAGCCTCAGTGAGAGTTTGCAAACCTGCCATGATCTCCCTCTGCGTATCCTGGAGTGACTGAACTGCCTCAATCACAACACCGTGGTCACCGTCCTCCACATGTGCTGCTCCGCCATTTGAAGAGCCTTGCTGAACTTCATCCATCAACAAAGTAGCCTTCCCAGCGGAGTCGCCAAAAATGTAAAGGGGTTCGAGGTTAGAAAAGGTGATTAGAGAGGCAAAACTATACTAATGGTCCAAGAATGGTGGAAGTGGCTTGAGAATGAACAGCAGCAACTGTTTGGAAGTTGGAGAGTGTGCAGTTGGGTGAGGGTGAAGCAAGTAGCTCAAGAAGAAATGTATGACAGTGCCAAAATAGGCAGCATCTCCCCCAAATCCCCAAAATTCCACTTGTTGAACCTTGGGAAATGGGTCATATTTATAGGCTTTTCCTTGGTACCAAGAGCACACCAAGTGGCCAAATAGAGAGAGGACATGTGTCCTAGAGGATCACATGGAATATTCTGCCTTGAGCCAATAGGCTGAACGTGCCACGTGTCTTTCTACATGTGCTGTGTACTATCTGTTTGCCTCCGCAACTACCTTTTTGAGCCTCAGCAAGTGTAGTTGCGACGGGAGTGTTTGGCGCTGCAAGTCCCTCTTGAGCCTCAGCAAGGGCAGTTGTGACGGGAGCGTTTGCTACTGCACTTGCTTTCTCAGCTCGAACCTCAACAAGTTCACTTGCAGCGGCAAACCTTGCTGCTGCACTTGCCTTCTCAGTTCTACTTGGCCACTGCATGCATTTTTAGGACTCCATTAGTTTGCTATCGACTATGTTCGTGCTCATTGCAGCGAAGCCATCACCCTTAGCTACCTAACCACAAACTCCCCAGCTTCCCAGGGCGAAGGCCACAGCCAAGCCTACTATCAGCCGTGCTGTTCCTTAGTACCAACCCCAAGGGGCATCTTTAGTCCTGCCTATGCGACTAAGGTGGGTCTATGACCTGGGTAATGGAAAGCGAGCCCCTCATGCTCGGGCTACCCTGCTCCCATCGTCGCGGGATCGCAGCGGTAAACTGGTACCCTGGGCCTGCCATCAACTCCAACCAGTAAGTCTTGGGGCCTGCTATCAGTGCCAAGTTAAATGAATTTTGGGGCCTGCAATCAGCCCTGAGCTAGTAATGCCTTGGGGCCTGCTATCAGCGCCAAGCATTACCCTCTACTTGCAGAGGGGAAGCTTTTCCCAGAGGCTACTATCACCTTGGCAGGATGATCCCTCCGCAAGTTGGTTGCAGCGGCAGTAGTTGCTGCGGTAGTCATTTCCCGTGGCAAGTTCAAATCGCATAACCAACAATATTGGAGATGGCGGCTCCGACAAAGTGCCTATGCAACTTGGACGCCTCTGCAACTTGGTTGCTTCAGTTCTCTCCTTCCCTTAGCAACTCCATGTGGCGACGGAACCGAGGATACTAGGAATGGCGGCGCTAAGACAAAGTGCCTCCGCAACTTGGTCGTCGCAACTGTCGCCTCTGCAACTTAGTTGCTTCGGCTTTCTTTTTCCCTCGTCAACTTTGGATGGCGGCGAAGCCAAAGATATTAGGAATGGCAGCGCTGAGGCAAAGTACCTCACCAACTTGCCCACTGCATGTATTCCCTCTACAACTTGACCGTCACATGTGTTCCCGCTGCAACTTGACTTGGTCATTTTCCTTCGTGGAGTCTGTTTGGACCCTTGGTGGGTCGGAACTACTCCGGCCCACTGTTGTCCCACTTCCCTTCGACTTTAGCCCATGCTCCTTTTTCATTCCAAGTCGCCTCTTTGGGGCGACCTCAGTACTTAAGCCCATACTTAATTGGGGGTTTAATTTCTGACCCTCTACATTTTCCCCCTGCCCCAGTGGGGGACACGTCCTTGGTTTCCCGTGCGTGCATGATGCCAGAAAGTAACCCAAGGGTTGCGTCGGTCGTGTCAGAAGTTGTATTGACTCTGAAAAGGATTACCCTCTTGACTGACGGGTCATAATGGGCCTAGGGAAACGTGTTGGCGCCCTTTTGCTACTTTCTTTATAATTAGTGCCCATGGGTCCACTGGTCCCCCACTGCTGCCCAAACACACTTTCTGTCTCCTTGTCTTCTTCTCTTCCTTGTCCCCACTTTCCAAAGTCTTATTTACTTTTCTTTATACTTCCTTATGGCCAGCATAAGGTTTCTACATGACAGGGCCGACCCACCCCCTACTGAGTGAAGAAGGGCCTCATCCTTCGGAGGGCTAGCTGACCCTTTCTGGAAGGTCGTTGACTCCTTCGTTCTTGATGCCCTTCCTTTGGAGGAGCCTCTACTTCCTTTTAGTGAGGCTGCTTTGGATGATGCTGACATGGTGAACCCAGTCTCTGTGTTGCGGTTTCGCGTGGAGCGGGGTGACTTTCCCCATTTATACATCTACTATCGCACTCACTGGGGCCCTTCAACAGGCTGGTCCCTCTGGGTTGATGACATCATTGCAGATGGTGGGTTCGAGCAGCAATTGCAGGATGTTTGTCTCTACAATGCCGTTTCGATTTCGAGAGTGTTATCAGTGCGCAAAGTATAGACCAACACTGATATAGTTGTCTCTCATTGGAGCCGCGACACTAACACTTTTTCTTTGGCATGGGGGCAGATAACTCCAACCCTCGAAGATGTTGTTGTCCTTCTACTCTTGAGCACTCGTGGAGATCACCCCTTCGATCCAGCAAGGGACAGAAGGTTCAGGACCCGCAGGGCAGTACTTCCAGATGTTGAAGAAGAACCGTGCTGGGGCCGCACCAACTACTGAGGTTGAGCCAGTTGTGGAGGCTGCAGAAAATGTTCCCCCTGCTGTGGAAGTTGTTGCCGACGGCCTAGTTGCTGAGGGTGCAGAGCCTCCAAATCCCGCTGATTCTGTGCACTCCGATCGTTCCTCTGTCGGCGGAGATTATTTTTTCCCCGAGACCCCAAGGGAAGATACCGGCATGAGAGAGCCACTGGAGGTTGCACCACCTCCCTTTGGAGCTGCGTGTGGTGGTTCCTACCAGTCCACTGAGTCTCCATTGCTTCAGCAGACCCCACTTTCGAACGCCCAAGTGGCGAAGGAGAGTGCAAGTGTATCGGCTGCTTCCACTGTTCCTGCTGTTAAAAAAATGAATGTATAAAGAGAAATAGATAATTGTATTATTGATTGATTGATCTAATGTTATGAGTGCAAGTGTAGCAGCTGCTTCCACTGTTCCTGCTATGACCCCTCTAAATTTGGACAGACTTGTAGAGGTAACTGTCACTTTAGCCACCCACACTGTTACTGCTGTCGCTGGGACCTCTAACCCAGTTGCTTTGGCAACCTCTCAACAGCTGGCAGACTTGTTCCCCACTCACTTTCCGGAAGTGCCAACTGACCTTGGGGTATCCAAAGATTTTTATACTGGGATGGATATTACTACTGTTCCAAATCTGAACATTGGAGACTACCAGATGGATAACCTCTTTCCGGAGCGACATGACAGTGCAGGCAGCTTCAGTCTTTCTCGCGAGGCTAGTTCACCCGATCGACAACGCTGCATCTACCCATTCCAATGCTTCTGGGCAATCATCTTCAGGGGAAGTGCGTCGTCCTCAGACCTTTGGTCGCTCCACCAGGCTCCCCCCAGTGATTGAAGCTGGCGGGGGTGTGAGGGAGTCCCCTCAGCCCTCAGAGAAAGTTTCTTTTCTGAGTTACTGGGTCTCCTCCGTAGTTGCTCCCACTCTCGCCCAGCATCCAGGCGCTGCACCCCGGCACCTTTCCTTCCTTTAAACGTTCCTGGATCTATGGTGCAGAAAGCACTGCTGGAGTCACTCGCCAGCTTCATTTGCGACCTTGCTACTAAGAAGATTCTGACCACCCCTAGCAAGTTCGTGGAAAGTGCCGAGGCAAACCAGAGCGACTTTGAGAGGAACAGTTTGGACCTATCATGGATGAGGGATAGGCTTCAGACAGTCGATGGTTTCCTCGAGCATGCAGACAACTTGGCGATGATAGGGCCAGTTTTGAACCCATCATCTACTCTTGTCAACTTGTAGTACCCGCTGCTGCTTGTCTCAGCAACTTTGTACGGGCCTTCCCATCTTGGTAGAACATGGGAATTGGTTGCCCCCACATGATTGCGTCCACTGTCTTCCATACCAAGTCCCCTTTATTGAACTTTTTGTGCTGAACAGATTGATTGTAGGCACAAGCTACGGATTGATGATACTTTTCCATTGCCCGCGAGGCCCGATCTCTTCTTTCTTCAGCTGCCTCTATGTCATTCTTTCTGTTGTCCGAAACTAAGTGTGCCGACATAGCCATTCTTGCTGAGGGTACTGCTAACTCAACTGGTAGCACAGCTTCGGACCCGTACACTAGGGAAAATGGGGTTGCCTGAGTTGGCTTTCTCTTTGACGTTCTATACGCCCAGAGTGCTACGGGGAGTCGTTCAGACCAAGTGCCCCCTGCTTCATCCATCATTTTACTCAATATTCAGATGATGGTTTTGTTGGTCGCCTCAGCTTGTCCACTCCCTTAGTATAGACTAGACTTGTGCTGCTTGATCTGGTAGCCGTTCAGTAGTCTTCCAACATGACGATTTACAAAGGGAGTTCCATTGTCGGACAACATTACTTTTGGTATGCCAAACCTACAGATTATTCTTTCTTTGATGAAGTTGGCTACTCCTGCCCCGTCTGCATTCCTCATCGATATAGCCTCCACCCACTTGGTACTAACTTCAGTCGCTGCAATTTGTGGCCTTTCGATTGTTGCGCTGTCAAATGCCCAAGTATCGAACAGGTAAGGGGTCTTGATGTTGTGCAGCTCAACAGCCGGTGCATGTATCAAGTTCCCAAACTTCTGGCAGGATTGGCATCTCCTTACAAAGTTTTTAGCATCTTCTTCCATTGTTGGCCAGTAGTAGCCGAGGTGAACGAGATGTCCATATAATCGCTGCCCTCCTTGATGTTCAGTCTTGTGGGCTTCCCTCGGCACCTCATTTGCTTCATCCTTTAGTCAAGGAAGAAGTGGAGGGCCCGCCTCTTAACTCTGATTGCATCGGCTTTGTTCTCAGGCAGTACGCCATTTCCAAGGTAGTCGACATATGGCTGCCTCCATTCTTCACTGCTTAAGAAATGGGCTTCCTCTTCCTTAGGATGGGATTGGCATTTTACACATTGCCTCTGCAACTCAATACTTTCCTTTTCCATCTCTGGCCAGTAATACCCATGTCTCTGTATCCGTCGGTATAGACTGATATCTCCATCTCCACGAGACTTAGCATGGATCTGCTTAAGTCTGTAAGTTGCTTCTTGTCTACCGACGCACCTTTGCCAGCAAGTTGTTGGCACCGCAAAAATACAACTCTCCTCTGAGGAGCAGAAATTATGCAAGTTCTGCTGGTCTGATTGTTCCCTGGCCTGTTTTCAACTGTTCTGTTGGATTATATCTGCTTTCCATCCCTCAGCATCTTGCTCTGTATGTTCTTCGGCTAACACTGCTGGTGTTGTTCTCTTCTCGATGATGATGGCTACACTATCATCTGGTATATCCACCTTTGCCCTGGGCATCGGGGAAACGGTTGTGTGTTCGAGGGTATGCTGGATTTCGACATCATCAAATTGAGTGAGCAACTCTTGAACCACGGTGCGATACGGGCCCAACAGAGGCTCCTTTAAGGCGAAATCACCCATTGTTTGCCTGACAACTAACTCGGAGTCGCCCAAAATTTTCAACTTGCGGAGTACCTTCTTTTGGGTAGCGATTAGACCCAGTATCAACGCCTCATATGCAGCCTCGTTGTTTGAACATTCAAAATCACGCTTATATGATAGATGAAACTTCTCTCCTTCTTCACTGGTTAGTGTTATGCCAGCTCCGCCTTTCCCAGCTCCCGAAGCTCCATCAAATTTTAAGTCCCAATAAGCTTCAACTACAGCTGTTGAGACATGGACCGCACCTGGTAGAGATACCTCTGCAGGTTCATGTTCACCAGATGGGAATTGGGCTAGTAAGTCTGCAAGTGCTTGGCTCTTAATTGCCTTGGGAGTAACACAAGTGATGTTATATTCTGCTAGAGCCAAAAGCCATCTTGCCATTCTTCCAGTCAGAGCGGGTTTGCTTAGCAAGTAGCGGGCCGGATCACTCCGGGGTCACAACATGGATCGGGTGTGCCAAAAAACAGTGGCGTAACTTCCGCGCTGTGAAGATTAAGGCTAAACGATGCCTCTCAATTGGGGTATATCACCACTCGACACCATTGACTTTGCGACTGATGTAATAGACTGGCTTCTCAATGCCATCTATGTCTTGGACAAGTAAAGCCCCAATAGTCCGAGGTGTAGACGTCAGGTACAGTAGCAGAGGCTTGTTGGGTTGTAGGGCAATCATTGTAAGTGCTTTCTTCACCATATCAAATGTCTGCTGGTGTTCTTGCAACCATTCCCGTTCAGCAATGTCCCAAACGAAAAGGTTATCTCAGCAAGGGCCGAAATGAACCTCCTGAGGGACACTTTGCCTAGGAATTTCTTTAAAGCCTTTTGAGAGTGTGGTGGTGGCATCTCCATGATTGATTTAATCTTATTCCCATCTACTACAATCCCCCGCCGGTGTACAACAAAGCAAAGGAACTTGCCGGCAGTAACTCCGAAGGCACACTTAAAAGGGCTCATCTTTAGGCAGAATTTGCGGCACCGCTAAAAAACTTTTTCCAAGTCACAGAGGTGTCGGTTTGCCTCGGTAAACTTGACCACCAGATCATCCACATATACTTCCACTTCATGATGCATATCATGGAACACTGCAGTCATAACCCGTTGGTAGGCTGCCCCCGTATTTTTCAAAACGAAGGGCATCACCGTATAGAAAAAATTTCCCAAGGGTGTTCTAAATGCCGATTTTTCTGCATCTTCTGATGCCATTTTGATCTAGTTATAACCACTGAACGCATCCATAAAGGAGAACATCTTATGGCCCGCAGTAGAATAGACAAGTGTGTCAACATGGGGCAATGGCAACTCATCTTTCGGGCAGGCCTCATTCATTCAGGTCGGGAAAGTCTACGCAGACCCTGATCTGGCCGTTCTTCTTCTCCACAGGTACAATATTTGCTAGCCAAGTTGGGTACTGTATAGGCTCAATGAACTTGGCCCTCGGCAACTTTTCTACCTCTTCCTTAATCTTTGCCTCAAGGTCAGGGTGATACTTTCGAGCATGTTGCTTTATTGGCTTAGAGTTGGGAAAATTATCCAGGTGATGGGTGACAAGAGACGGGTCAAGACCAGGCATCTCATCGTATGTCCAAGCAAAGACGTCACTGTGTACTGCTTCATTAGTGTTATCAATTCTACCTTAGCTGTTGGAGCCATTGTGTCGCTGATGAACACAGGGCTTGCTCTGCCCTGGTAAGTCGCTGAGGTTGACCTCAGCAAGTACCTCCTGCTGCGGTTTGGGTCTATCTTGCATGCATTCAGAGGCGGGCTCAGGCATCTCCACTAACTCTTCTTGGGACTCGTCATCATCACATTTATTTGTCTCGGGGCCATCCTCCCAAGGTATGAAGCCTGCCCTCCAAGACCCGTCATACGTAGTAAACTGTCTTACCGCCATCCCGCACCTTAACAATCTTGGCCGGAGGACTTGTGGACTTGCTGCACCTCTTCTGCCCACTACTTTCTAGAGCAGGCCCTGCATCCCGAATGCCTTCCCATTTTGGCAATTTTACTCTTGCAACTTTACCGGTCCTTGGAGTTTCACCTGTTCACAACTCAATAAAGAAAACTGCATCTGAATAGTGTGCCTCCTCAACCCCAAATCGCTGTTCAGAGGCATTTATATGGTTACTGTGCTCTTTCCCAACTTTGCCTTCAGGCATTGGTGATAACTTGGGCATTGGTGATAACTCGACGGGATAGTTCCATATCGGCGCATCCAAGCTTTGCCAAGTATCATGTGGCAATTTGTGTCCGCTTCAATCACATAAAACTTGGTTACGGAATGGATCTCACCAACTACCAAGACCACATAGCCCTTGGTATTTTTTTTCTCGCCGCCAAAACCCATCACATTGATGGGTTGGCGAACCATCCTGGACTCTGGGATCCCAGCCTTTGCAAAGGTGTCAGTAGTGATGATGTTTATGGACGCCCCCGCCATCAAGGAAAACACGCTTGAACTCTACATCATTGATGTATACTGTGACAAAAAGAGGACGATTATGAGGAAATGGGTATGCTTTGTCTGCCTTTGAAAAAGTAATGGCCCCATAAGCTTTCTGGATGCGCCAAGGGAACAAGTTAGGCACTGGGTTTGGGACTGCTACGGGCGGAGGTGCTTGCGCTGGAGCTGGTCGAGAAGCCATGGCCATAACAGCCTCAGTGAGAGTTTGCAAAGCTGCCAGGATCTCCCTCTGCGCATCCAAGAGTGACTGAACTACCTCAATCACAGCACTGTGGTCACGGTCCTCCGCATGTGCTGCTCTGCCATTTGAAGAGCTTTGCTGAACTTCATCCTCTGCCATTTTTTTCCAGTGAGGTGTAAACCACTGCGGGTATGAACCATCAACAAAGCAGCCTCCCAAGCGGAGTCGCCAGAATTATAAAGGGGTTCGAGGTTAGAGAAGGTAATTAGAGAGGCAAAACTATGCTAATGGTCCAAGAATGGTGGAAGTGGCTTGAGAATGAGCAGCAGCAACTGTCTGGAAGTTGGAGAGTGTGCAGCTGGGTGAGGGTGAAGCAAGTAGCTCAAGAAGAAATGTATAGCAGTGCCAAAATGGGTAGCATCTACACCAAATCCCCGAAATTCCTCTTGTTGAACCATGGGAAATGGGTCCTATTTATATAGGCTTTTCCTTGGCACCAAGAGAACACCTAGTGGCCAAATAGAGAGAGGACATGTGTCCTAGAGGATCACATGGAATATTCTGCCTTCAGCCACCAGGCTGAAGGTGCCACGTGTCCTTCTGCATGTACTGTATACTATCTGTTTGCCTCCGCAACTACCTTTTTGAGCCTCAGCAAGTGTAGTTGCGATGAGAGTGTTTGGCGCGACAACTCCCTCTTGAGCCTCAGCAAGTGCAGTTGCGACGGGAGCGTTTGCCGCTGCACTTGCCTTCTCAGCTCGAACCTCAGCAAGTGCAGTTGCAGCAATAAACTTTGCTACTGCACTTGCCTTCTCAGTTCTACTTGGCCACTACATGCATTCTCAGGACTCTATTAGTCTGCTATCGACAATGTTCATGCTCACCGCAGCGAAGCTTTCACCCTTAGCCACCTAACCACAAACTCGTCAGCTTCCCCGGGCAAAGGCCACAGCCAAGCCTGCTATCAGCCTTGTTGTTCCTTAGTACCAAGCCCAAGGGGCTTCCTTAGTCCTGCCTGTGCGACTAAGGCAAGTCTATGACCTGGGTAATGGAAAGGGAGTCCCTTATGCTAGGGCTACCCTGCTCCCATCTTCGCGGGATCGTCACGGTAAACTGGTACCCTGGGCCTGCTATCAACTCCAACCAATAAGTCTTGGGGACTGCTATCAGTCCTAGGCTAGTAATGCCTTGAGGCCTGCTATCAGCACCAGGCATTACCCTCTCCTTGCAAAGGGAAAGCTTTTCCCAGAGGCTGCTATCACCTTGGCGGGATGTTCCCTCCGCAAGTTGGTTGCTGCAGCAGTAGTTGCTGCGGTAGTCATTTCCCGTGGCAAGTTCAAATGGCATAACCGACAATATTGGAGATGGCGGCGCCGACAAAGTGCGTCCGCAACTTGGGCGCCTCTGCAACTTGGTTGCTTCGGTTCTCTTCTTCCCTCAACAACTCCAGGTGGCGACGGAACCGAGAATACTTGGAATGGCGGCGCTAAGACAAAGTGTCTCCGCAACTTGGTCGTCACAACTGTCGCCTCTGCAACTTAGTTGCTTCGGCTTTCTCTTTCCATGAGCAACTTCATGTGGTGGCTGAACCGACATTATTGGGCAATGGCGGCGCTGAGACAAAGTGCCTCAACAACTTGACCATCGCAAGTGTTCCCTTTGCAACTTTGACTTAAGAATTTTCCTTCATGGAGTCTGTTTGGACCCTTGGCGGGTCAGACCTACTTCGGCCTACTGTTGGCCCACTTCCCTTGAACTTTAGCCCATGCTCCTGTATCATTCCTGGTCGCCTCTTTGGGACGACCTCAGTACTTAGGCCCATACTTAATTTGGGGTTTAATTTCTGACCCTCTGAAAAAACAGAACGTTGTGGCTGAAAGTAGTGCCGAAGCTGAATTTAGATCAGTGGCTCATGGAATTTGTAAAGCTTTGTGGATCGAGAGATTATTGGAAGACTTAAAAATTCCAAGAACATCACAAATGGAAGTTTACTGTAACAAGAAGGCAGCAAATGCAATTGCTCATAATCTTGTTCTTCACAACAGAACTAAGCATGTGGAAGTCGACAAGCACTTTATCAACGAAAAGATTGAGAAGGAATTGATCTACATGTCGTATATACCCACTGCGGAGCAGATAGCAGATGTTCTTACAAAGGGACTAAACAAGAGGCAGTTCGACCACCTAATCTACAAGTTGGCCATGGAAGACATATTCAAGCCAACTTGAGGGGGAGTGTTGGAAATGGGAAGAAAATAATTCTACCAGGATATGACTGAATTCTTTAGGATATCATAGCTGTAAATATCTAGATTTAGTCAATACTATAGAATAGGAAAGTTTATATTTAGAATTAGAATTAGTAACTAAATAGTAGCTATCAGTCCTCAGAATCAGTAGCTAATCAATCCCTTATTTTATGCCATGTATCTCCTATTAATAGAGGTGTTGTGTGTACATTGTTTAATATGAGAATAAGAAATATTATTCTTTCTAGCTTTCATACAAAATAATAAAATCCAGTTTTCCAACTAGTACCAAGCATGTAGATTTTGAATTTCTGAACAAATTTAATTAAGGCATTTCAAAATGGCCTATTTGACTGATCAATAAATTAATGGAAGGAAAATAACACGGTGCAGTTGTTAATAGAGTAAGTAGAACTTCAATTGGCGAACAATAATGCAAGACCCCAAATGTTCTAGCAAACACTCACATGGGTGTTGGTCCCACACCCATGTGAGTGGTAGATTTTTTGGTAAATTTTTTCATAGCCCTAGGCATTTTTGCTCATTGGTGAAATATGGCAAGTGACGAAAACCACGAAAGAAAGACACGAAAAGGAGCATAATGTAACTACTAGGGAATCCTGGAAAACAAACTCACTTGGTAAGCCAACGAGAGATGGAAATAAGATGAACAAATGATCCAAGAGACATCAATGCTGGAAGCACACTTAGAAACGATTTTTCTGATCTGCATCAAAAAACAACAGAAAAAAAATATATGTATGATAGTTAGTAATGCCCTTCACTGCAGATTAAGTTCACAGTATCTCTGAAAGCATTCTTTTACATCCTCCTTTTTGAAATTAAATATATGTGTTTAGTTGTCAAATTTTCCATTAAGCTTAATTAGTTTCAATACGAAATTACTGTACCATATTTTGTTCCAACAAGGTTGGGAAGGTGCATAATAACTTTAAACATACAAAATAAGATGTGGCATCACATAAGCAACAAAATTTATTTCTGAAGTAGCATTGACAAGACAAAAATAAAATAAAACTACAATTATGAATACCAATATATATGAAGGGTCTTGCTAAAAAGTGCCCTGGGACACGAAAAGTAGACCAAAAAATAAATTTGAAAACACAAGACACTTCTTATTAAATGCAATGCACTTTTTATTGAAATTAACGCACTTCTTTTAACTGTTTGACCTATTTTCAAGACACTTCCTTATTTCAATCCCAATATTCAGCACTTTTAACATTTGTCATATACAAATATCAAGTTATAAGGACACAACAATTGCACGAATTATAACTAAGATCATTTCAATAAAATAAATGAAATATATCTTTTAAGAATGGAACCAAAAAGATGACACAAGGAACTTACTTCTCTACATTTCATAAGCTTTAGCATTAATGGGAAAAACTACAAATGCAAGACTGATGTTAGAGGAGGGTAAGTTACCAAAATATTTGATATACATGTTTCATATTTCTTCTTTTCTACTTCTAAATCTGAAAATTCAGTCAAATAAAGAAACTAAATCCTATGCAAAGAATCATGCCAATCTCAAATCATACCT
>NW_021026323.1:135628-153713 GCF_004153795.1 Camellia sinensis
GACGGTGCACCCCAGACCATTCAAGGTTGGTGATTGGGTTTTGAGGAAGATTATGGGCAACACCCTGGTGCCAGGAGAAGGCAAACTAGGGGCATTCCCTCAGTTTGCACGGTAATACCTCCCGGTGTTGCGATGACGGAGTTGTGTATCACCAACCCATCCACTCTGTCCGGTACCGCATCGTCACGGGGGGAAGGAATGGTTCCTCACCGTTCCGAACTTGACGATTCGCTTACGGACTTGGGCATTCTGAACCAACTTGCTGAGTCCGGTGCCGGATCCTCAAGGGGGGAAGGAATGGTTCCACACAGTTCAGAACTTGATGATTCGCCTACGGACTTGGGCATTCTGAACCAACTTGCTGAGACCGGTGCCGAATCATCAAGGGGGGGAGGAATGGTTCCAGACAACTCAGAACCTGCGGCCGGCTTCACACCGCAACCTGGTGATTCGCCTACGGACTTGGGCATTACGGACCAACTTGCTGAGTCCGGTGTCGAATCACCAGGGGGCACTGACTTTGAACCGGTTAACACCAAACTTGACACCGCACAGCCGAGCAGTTGTGATCCCATTGCCCTTCGCAACTCTCAGGACCCATCTGACTGTTGGAAGCTTTTCGTAGGGGACATGTGGAAGCTTTTTGTTGATGGAGCGTCCAACCGTCATGGTGCCGGCCTTGGTATCGTTCTTATATCCCCGGACGGCCTAACCATTGAGCATTTTATCACACTCGGCTTCCCGGCGTCTAACAACGAGGCTGAGTACGAGGCGCTTCTTGCTGGGCTCAAGAGCGCAATCCAAATGAAGGCTGCCGAGCTTCTGGTATATAGTGATTCCCAGCTTGTGGTTAACCAAGTTTCAGGGATTTATGAAGCGAAGGACGACAGGATGGCGAAGTACCAAGCTCTGGTCTGGGACCATATCAAGCAGTTTGAGGCAATCAGAGTCCAGCGGATTGGCTGGGAAGAAAACAGCCGGGCTGATGAACTCGCCGGCCTCGCTTCCATGGTAGATAGTACGTCTCCAAACCCCCTGTTGATTGACTTTCTTCCGCGGCCAAGCATTGAAAACGCCGGGCAGACGGATGTACTCTGCGCCGAGCTAGGTCCTTCTTGGATGGACCCCTTGATCTTGTTCCTCAGAGACCGGACTCTTCCAGCGGACAAGAAAGAAGCACACAAAATCCAGGTGAAGTTAGAGCGGTTTTGGCTCTCTCCATCAGGCGCGTTGTATAAGAAGTCCTTCACCGGTCCGTATCTCAAGTGCGTACACCCAAACAGTGTGGAGGCCTTCTTGTTTGAAATTCATGAAGGCATTTGCGGCAGCCACATCGGGGGAAGGTCCTTGGCCTACCGAGCTATTTCGCAGGGGTACTGGTGGCCGTGCATGCAGGCCGACGCACAAAAATATGTCCGCAGGTGCGAGAAATGCCAGAAATTCGCCCATCAGATCCACCAGCCCGCCAGGGAACTTCTTCCCCTCACCAGTCCTTGGCCTTTCGCCATGTGGGGGCTAGATATAGTGGGACCATTGCCAATAGCACCGGGCAACCGGAAATTCTTCATCGCGGCCACAGATTACTTCACAAAGTGGGTTGAAGCTGAGCCCTTGGCAACCATCAAAGAGAAAGACGTGAAGCGATTTGTCTGGCAGAACATTGTCACACGGTTTGGTGTCCCCAAGATTTTGATCTCTGACAACGGCACCTAGTTTGACAGTCGCCTATTCAAAGGATTTTGTGAAGATTTGAAGATAGAATTCTACAACTCCACCCCAGCCTACCCGCAGTCCAATGGTCAAGCCGAAGCATCAAACAAGACTATACTGGATGGGTTGAAGAAACGGTTGGAAAAGGCTAAGGGCAAGTGGGCTGAAGAATTACCGAGCGTCCTTTGGGCATACCGAACAACCCCGCGACGTTCGACCGGGGAAACTCCATTTGCTTTGGCTTATGGCATGGAGGCGGTCATACCCTTGGAAGTTGAAATGCCCACCCTCAGAACTGAGAGTTTTGAGCCCGAGCTAAATGACGAGGCTATTGCCTTGGAGTTGGACCTAGCGGAAGAGCACCGGGAGAAAGCCCTCATCCATGTTGCCGCTTACCAACAGGAGCTCTCCAAGAAGTATAACAAGACAGTGCACCCCAGATCGTTCAAAGTTGGGGATTGGGTTTTGAGGAAGACTATGGGCAACACCCTGGTGCCAGGAGAAGGCAAACTAGGGGCAAATTGGGAAGGACCTTACAAGATCACTGGTCTGGCTGGCAAGGGGGCTTACCACTTGGAGGATCTAGAGGGAAGAGCCATACCCCGGCCATGGAATGCGGCCAACTTGAAATTGTATTATTTTTAAGCTTTTTACTTTCCTCTTTTTGTAAAGCAATTTTTTGGCTTGTAAAGCAGAATGTAATTCTTTTTGTCAAATTATAGAAGTCATTTTGCATTAGCACTTGGATTGTTCTTTTAATGTTTAAAACCGAGATGGTGTGCTCCGGTTGGAAGAGTTGGTGTTTTGTCCAACTTAAAAATCCCAACCGAGATGGTGTGCTCCGGTTGGAAGAGTTGGTGTTTTGTCCAACTTAAAAATCCCAACCGAGATGGTGTGCTCCGGTCGGAAGAGTTGGTGTTTTGTCCAACTTAAAAATCCCAACCAGATGATGTATTCCGGTTGGAAGAGTTAGTGTTTTATCCAACTTTGGATTCCCAACCGAGATAATGTACTCCGATTGGAAGAGTTGGTGTCTTGCCCAACTTAGGATTCCCAACCGAGATGATGTACTCCGGTTGGAAGAGCTGGTGTTTTTTCCAACTTCGGATTCCCAACCGAGATGATGTACTCCGGTTGGAAGAGCTGGTGTTTTTTCCAACTTCGGATTCCCAACCGAGATGATGTACTCCGGTTGGAAGAGCTGGTGTTTTTTCCAACTTCGGATTCCCAACCGAGATGATGTACTCCGGTTGGAAGAGCTGGTGTTTTTTCCAACTTCGGATTCCCAACCGAGATGATGTACTCCGGTTGGAAGAGCTGGTGTTTTTTCCAACTTCGGATTCCCAACCGAGATGATGTACTCCGGTTGGAAGAGCTGGTGTTTTTTCCAACTTCGGATTCCCAACCGAGATGATGTACTCCGGTTGGAAGAGCTGGTGTTTTTTCCAACTTCGGATTCCCAACCGAGATGATGTACTCCGGTTGGAAGAGCTGGTGTTTTTTCCAACTTCGGATTCCCAACCGAGATGATGTACTCCGGTTGGAAGAGCTGGTGTTTTTTCCAACTTCGGATTCCCAACCGAGATGATGTACTCCGGTTGGAAGAGCTGGTGTTTTTTCCAACTTCGGTCCCCAAGATTTTGATCTCTGACAACGGCACCCAGTTTGACGGTCGCCTATTCAGGGGATTTTGTGAAGATCTGAAGATAGAATTCTACAACTCCACCCCGGCCTACCCGCAGTCCAATGGTCAAGCCGAAGCGTCGAACAAGACTATCCTGGATGGGTTGAAGAAACGGCTGGGAAAGGCCAAGGGAAAGTGGGCTGAGGAATTGCCCAGTGTACTTTGGGCATACCGAACAACCCCGCGACGTTCTACCGGGGAAACTCCATTTGCTTTGGCTTACGGCATGGAGGCGGTCATACCCTTGGAAGTTGAAATGCCCACCCTCAGAAGCGAGAGTTTTGAGCCCGAGCTGAACACCGAGGCTATTGCCTTGGAGCTGGACCTAGTGGACGAGCGTCGGGAGAAGGCCCTCATCCATGTGGCCGCCTACTAACAGGAGCTCTCAAAGAAGTATAACAAGACGGTGCACCCCAGACCGTTCAAAGTTGGGGATTGGGTTTTGAGGAAGATTATGGGCAACACCCTGGTGCCAGGAGAAGGCAAACTAGGGGCAAATTGGGAAGGACCCTATAAGATCACTGGTCTGGCTGGCAAGGGGGCTTACCACTTGGAGGATCTAGAGGGAAGAGCCATACCCCGGCCATGGAATGCGGCCAACTTGAAATTGTATTATTTTTAAGCTTTTTGCTTTTTACTTTCCTCTTTTTGTAAAGCAATTTTTTGGCTTGCAAAGCAGAATGTAATTCTTTTTGTCAAATTATAGAAGTCATTTTGCTTTAGCACTTGTATTATTGTTTTAATGTTACGAATCGAGATGATGTACTCCGGTTGGAAGAGTTGGTGTTTTGTCCAACTTTGGATTCCCAACCGAGATGATGTACTCCGGTTGGAAGAGTTGGTGTTTTGTCCAACTTTGGATTCCCAACCGAGATGATGTACTCCGGTTGGAAGAGTTGGTGTTTTGTCCAACTTTGGATTCCCAACCGAGATGATGTACTCCGGTTGGAAGAGTTGGTGTTTTGTCCAACTTTGGATTCCCAACCGAGATGATGTGCTCCGGTTGGAAGAGTTAGTGTCTTGCCTAACTTTGGATTCCCAACCGAGATGATGTGCTCCGGTTGGAAGAGTTAGTGTCTTGCCTAACTTTGGATTCCCAACCGAGATGATGTGCTCCGGTTGGAAGAGTTAGTGTCTTGCCTAACTTTGGATTCCCAACCGAGATGATGTGCTCCGGTTGGAAGAGTTAGTGTCTTGCCTAACTTTGGATTCCCAACCGAGATGATGTGCTCCGGTTGGAAGAGTTAGTGTCTTGCCTAACTTTGGATTCCCAACCGAGATGATGTGCTCCGGTTGGAAGAGTTAGTGTCTTGCCTAACTTTGGATTCCCAACCGAGATGATGTGCTCCGGTTGGAAGAGTTAGTGTCTTGCCTAACTTTGGATTCCCAACCGAGATGATGTGCTCCGGTTGGAAGAGTTAGTGTCTTGCCTAACTTTGGATTCCCAACCGAGATGATGTGCTCCGGTTGGAAGAGTTAGTGTCTTGCCTAACTTTGGATTCCCAACCGAGATGATGTGCTCCGGTTGGAAGAGTTAGTGTCTTGCCTAACTTTGGATTCCCAACCGAGATGATGTGCTCCGGTTGGAAGAGTTAGTGTCTTGCCTAACTTTGGATTCCCAACCGAGATGATGTACTCCGGTTGGAAGAGTTGGTGTTTTGTCGAACTTAGGATTCCCAACCGAGATGATTTACTCCGGTTGGAGGAGTTGGTGTTTTGTCCAACTTCGGATTCCCAACCGAGATGATGTACTCAAGTTGGAAGAGTTGGTGTTTTGTCCAACTTCGGATTCCCAACCAAGATGAAGTACTCCGGTTGGAAGAGTTGGTGTTTTGTCCAACTTCGGATTCCCAACCAAGATGAAGTACTCCGGTTGGAAGAGTTGGTGTTTTGTCCAACTTCGGATTCCCAACCAAGATGAAGTACTCCGGTTGGAAGAGTTGGTGTTTTGTCCAACTTCGGATTCCCAACCAAGATGAAGTACTCCGGTTGGAAGAGTTGGTGTTTTGTCCAACTTCGGATTCCCAACCGAGATGAAGTACTCCGGTTGGACCAACTTCGGACTCCCAACCGAGACGATGTACTCCGGTTGGAAGAGTTGGGGTTTTGTCCAACTTCGGATCCCCAACCGAGATGGTGTACTCCGGTTGGAAGAGTAGGCGATTTGTCCAACTTAGGATCCCAACCGAGATGGTGTACTCCGGTTGGGAGAGTTGGTGTTTTGTCCAACATTAGGTTCCTCAACCGAGATGATGTACTCCGGTTGGAAGTGTTGATTTGTTCAACTTAGTTACAGCCGAAGTGGCTATTTCGATTCATGAATTTGTCTTGTTCTGCTGAAGTACTTAGACCGTGTTATGTATTCCGGTTCGATGAGTTATACCGAGATATTTTGCTGAAGACAGAACTGATTACAACCGTGCATACACTTGCAAAAATTTGAATTTTCATTGATAAGAAATTCATTACAAAAAGTGGGGACCAAGCCCGGTTACATCAGCAGTGTGGAAAGCAAAAATACAAGAGAGAAGAAAATTAAACTAGAGGGGATAGATGAGTGAATTCGTCCTCGCCGGCTTCAAGGTCAACAGTTGGACCGGTATCTTGGGCACCGGGTTCTTCAATGCCGGGCTGCTCCTGCACCTCGGCCTCTTCTTCCTCAGAATCTGTCTCCCCATCCCCATCTTCAAGTCCCTCCTCGGCCTCAGTCTGTAAAGCGCTGAAAACATCGTTGGCATATGGCACGAGGTAGACCGGTAGTGAAGCTTTGGGAGGATTGGCAAAAACATCGGTGTCAGAGCCCTGGTCGAGCTGTTCGCAAGCGGATTTCCAGCCAGCCTTGAAGAATATGTCTTGTGTCGCAAAGACTTGCTTCTTGTAATTCTTCTCGGCCTCGTTGAAACCCGCGTTGTTGGCAGCCCGGCAAGCCTTCTTCTTCGTCTTCTTCAAAGTGTCAACCTCGGCCTGGAGTTCACTTCGTTTTTTCTCGGCTGCGTCCAGCTGACCGAGAAGTCTGTTATTGTCAGCGTTTGCTATCTGGAGGGAAGCCTTAGCCCGGCCGAGATCAGCTTGAAGGCTCTCTCTACCTGGCTGGCTGTGTCGTTTGCCTTTTGCCTAAGCCGGTGGATGCGCTCCAAAACAAGATGTTGTTTTTGAATGGCCTGCACAAAAGCGAAGTAGATTAGAAAGGAGACTGAGAAGAAAAATTACCGGGTAAACACTTTGTGAAATTTTCAAAAGGACGCCGACTTACCCTGGCCATGGACTTCACGGATGACTTGACCAACCGAGTGTCAGGGACGTGGTCACTGCCGACCACGTCGCTCGGTAGTAGGAATGCTTTGGACAGATCAAAGGCGAGCAGATGCTCTTTGTCAGCCTTGATCGAGGCAGTAGCCGGGATGTCCTGACCCCGGTGTTTCAACTGTGGACGCCAGGCCGGCACTGGGGCGGGGGCGTCAGTCGGATGCTCGGTAGTTAGCTCGGCGACTAACTCGGCAGATGGGTCTGCCCGAGCCCTTTTCCCGGCCCGCTGCGCAGAAGGTTCTCGGCTGGACTGGCCGGTCGGTGGAGAGGCAAGGGCGACCACAGCGCCACTGGATTGACCGGCGATGGGTGAGCGAGTTGAAACGCTCGGCAGCTCGGCAGATGTGGCGGTGAGCAAGTTTTTGATTCTGCTGCGCTTGGCCATCTCCTGTTCTTTGGTCAGGCGAACGAGGGGCACGTCTGGCAGAGTAGGATCCGGTGGAGGAGTTGGAGCTCGGAGGAAGTCGGTAACCTTACTCCGGCGGGGAGCAGAGTATCTATATGTGGGACTGTAGCCAAGGAGTTGGTTACAATCTCGGTCACGGTAGCGGAGCGCGGTCCTGATCGCCTCGACGTTGGGGAAATTGTAGTTGGCTTGCAAGGCTTGGATGGCTGCAAAAGAAACAAGAGAATCATTAGTCTACAGAAACATCAAGTGTAAAAACCGAGATAATTTGCACGGCTTACATGTGCTCCCAAAATTTTTGCTAATCATCCAGCCCGGTACCTCGGCTGTCTCGTAGTTACCGGACACCCAGAAGAAATCATCGTCGTGGAGATCCTTGTCTGGTGTGCCGGTCACGATTTTCTCTCTGCCCGGTCTAATCTTGAGGTAGTAAGCAAAACCATCACCGGTGTGGCCCATTGTGTATTGCCTCAGAATCTCGGCTAGGCCTAAGTTGATGCCTAGCCGATTGTTCAACTCGTGAACGCCGTTGATTATTCTATAAGTGTTGGTGGACACTTGGGTTGGCGCTAGCCCGGTTCGGCGTAAGAACTCGGTAATCAGTGGGTTGAGAGGGAAACGAAAGCCCCCTTCGACAATGGACAGCACGGTGAAGGGGCATTCCTCCCTACCCCAAGGCGTGGTCTCTTCTTCGGCCAGCTCGAGATGGACGTCGGCCGGGACGCCGTATTGTCCATAGAGCTGTGCTTACATGGCACATCATAACAAACCATACATATGCATATTAATAACTCACTTCAGAAAATACAGTAGCATAAGGTTTTGTAGAGACAGGATCATTCAAGTCTAAGTCACCCTATGAAAACTATATACAAATGTGTTCAAAGTCTTCACCAACGTGACAAAACAAAATAGGATAACAAAAGGGCAGAGATGAGTCTCATGCGTGAGAGACTAGGGCAGACTCTTCAAAACTTGGTTGTTCCTTCCAAACTTCACTGCGGCTGGGTTGGGACCTCTCTCAGCTCACCTACAAACACATGAATGAGCGTGAGCGAAAGCCCAATGAATAATATCAAATAAAGAAGTTACGCAAATGGTATTTAGAACAACGTGCTTCAAACGACCTTAGGCCCAATTCGTATTTCTATCTAACATATATATTGAGAGGGTGATTTATGCTCCGGTGTTGGGCCGAGGTATAGACCGAACAAGTTGAGGGCCCAGCAGAGCATTGGGCCGAGATGATCGACTGTTCACCCGGAGATGGGCTACCAGAACTTGGGCCGGGCAGAGTTTGGACTGTGCTGCACCGGACCGTGCAGAGGCTGCTCGGCCAGGAAGTGACCGGTCAGACCAGGATGCTCGGTGCAAGGATTGTCAAGACCAGACAGACCAAGAGGCCGGCGCTCGGAAAGGCGCGGTCAGCCGAGATAGTTGACTGACCGGCGAGAAGGCCGACCAAAGGAGGAGCCCGGGCTAAGCTTTGCCGAGATGCCGTCTAGCCCGGTCCTTCATTTGGTTATCCGGTTAGGCGCTTAAGGTATGAAGCATAGTATGACCGAGGTAGGGCAGCTCGGCTGCCGAGCTCCAGCTATGCTGACAGGCAGTTGAGAGCAGGTGATGAACGGCATGGTTTATGCTGACAGATGGGATAGCAGAGCCACGTGTCAGGAGATGACAGGGAGTGGATATGGGGCTCAGAAGGTATATAAGCATGTCTGCGCCCCCCATACGCGGGACACGAACATATCTGTAAGAAAATCCTTACACTCAAACATTCTCTCCCTTCTCTCTATTCCCTCTAAGGTGTGTGCTAACTTGATCGTCGGAGGGTTTTTCCGGCCATACACCGCCGGGTAGCTCACCCATACTTGTGCGCAGGTAATCGGATATCGACGGAACTTAGAAGAAAGGAATACGGGCACGCCGGAATATTTGCTCCCCGTACATATATAAATATAGGTCAAGCGATTACGGTTCCGAATACATCATATGGCCTCGAGCCCAATTCATTCGTATCATTCAAGTCAAACTGGCCTTTGGTCCATTCGTACTTTCATTCATGTCAAACTGGTTTTTGGCCCATTCATTCATATCAAACTGGCTTTTGGCCCATTCATACCTTCATTCATCTCAAACTGGCCTTTGGCCCATTCATTCATGTCAAACTGGCCTTTGGCCCATTCATACTTTCATTCAAATCGGCCTTCGGCCCATTTGTTCTTTCGTGTCAAACTGGCCTTTGGCCCATTCATTTAATCATAGCATACTGGCCTTTGGCCCACTCGTTCTTTCGTGTCAAACAGGCCTTTGGCCAATTCATTCAATCATGTCAAACTGGCCTCTGGCCCATTCATTTATCAACACAAACATTGTCCACCATCCAAACTAACGAACTTATAAAACTTACATAGAAGTAAGCAATTGGACAAACAACGCATTTCAGATATCTTTGTTAAGATATTACTCACAGTGATCGGTTGGTTGATTTGCCCTGGAGTTTGACCCTACACATCACATAACACATATGGGTCACAAACAATTCAATCCGTTCTTAATTCACATATTTCTCTTTAGGCTTCATTCTTAACCTTTTAACTCATTTACAATGCTCAATGCATGCCTAAGAGTGCTTAGAAGTGAAAGGGAATGGAAAATGAAACACAGAACGCATTCACAAAATTTCAGAAATAGGGGTCCCCGCTCGAGCAGACCCATGAGGTCTGTAAAAGTGCTGGTTACATCAAATTTACGCTTGAGCGCGCACTCGGACGCTCGAGCGCGAACTTGGTCTACATAGCTCCCCGCTCGAGCATGAACTTCCCCGCTCGAGCGGACGTCATGTCTGCAGAAAATACTGGGAGCTCGTATTTCTCGCTCGAGCGGTGGTTCCTTCACTCGAGCGGACATCGTAAATTCTGGGTTTTCTATAATGGTTCTTGAGCTCAAATTCAACATCCAAACCAACATTTCTTGCATATTATGGCTCAAACTTAACCTATACATATACTAACATGGCACCAAGACCAAATTACAATATTATGAGGCTCAATTCCATGAATTACTTACATGCATCACTACAAGAAGTTGGGTCTTGAATGACGAAATTTTTTTGCCTCCAAAGAACTAGTTTCGTCACTAAAGATATTTGTGAGGAAATATTTTTGTCACCAGTTTCATCATTGAATGTTTGTCACTAAAAACCACCGTGACGAAAAATAATTTCGTCACCAATGAAATTACTTCAGTGACGAAATTTTTTGCCACCAATAAAACAAGATTTTGTCGCAAAAAATTCTCATTTTCGTCACCAAATAATTATTCGGTACCATATTTATAATTTTAGTTGACGAATAAATTTGTCACACATGTTCATCATTGATGAGGACATAATTTCGTCAAAGTAAGATGTAAAGGTGACGAAATTTTTTGTCTCCAAAAGTCAAATGGGTGACGAAATATATTTCGTAACAAGAATTTATATACGTGACAAAATTTTTAATCACCAAACAACAAAATCAATGAAAACTTTCATATATAATTTGCAATAAATTGTCACAAAAAATATTTATTAGTGACGAATAATCACTTTGTCATAATAAGAAGTACAAATGACGAAACAAATTCGTCACTAAACTTGTTCCATATTTTATATTTCAATTTAAATTATTATTTCACAAATATTCCTGCTCATATCCCAATAGCCTTTTAAATGTGCTAAGAAATCCACTAACTATTATACACCACTCCACAAAAAAATTCACTAAACAATTGTATTATAAATCAAAATATATTCATCAAACAGCTTTAATAATAATCCGTTAAGTATAACAAAAAAATCATCAAAGCAAATCCCAAAATGAACTAATGTGGAGTCCACAAAAAAAAAAAAAAAAAAAAAAAAAAAAAAAAAAAAACACAAATAATTCAACACTTGATCTTGATTTGCAAGTATGCTTCCAAACGTCATCAAAAACCAATCTGCAAAGAAAATAAACAAGAAAAACATTAACATATTACCAATTACATTGTATAGACCTCTCTATCCATGTCAATACAAATTGTGTACACAATGAGTCTAACTTAACAACTAGAAGTTCTTTTGTACATGGTAAGCTCCTATTAATCACATCACTAACTTAGAGCAACTTCAACACTGCCTAGCAAAAATATACGAGAGTAAACATATAATTTTGTCTTTACTTTGAAAAAAGATCATTTCCATGCTGTAACTGTATCCTATGTATTAGTGATAGTCAATTTTCTTGTCTTATTAAATATAACAATAAAAATAATAATAGTAATCAATATAGTATTTGTCAAAAAGTGTTAATAGTCAAACTACTTATAGGTAAATTAGACTCTCCATACCATTAAGCAACCCACTATAGTCTTAGCAGCACGGACACAAATAAGCAGTGTCCGTGTAGAACACTGCTTCAATACTTACACTTGGACGCACCTAGAGACTTGAGATACTTCTTGGGTGTGTACATTATTTAAATATGCTTTGCAACTTTGGGGCCTCGGCTAACACTTACTCAAGCATAAGGCGAACAATTCTAGCCATACGAACAGCCAAAAAAGATTGCTTGATAACAAAGACGCAGACACTTGGCACTCATGATTGTCATCCTGTATGTCGTCAGCATCTAAGAGAATTAAGAAATAAACACCTGAACATGTGACAAAAACTCAGAGAGTACAGATTTGGAAAAATAAAATATGCACCTATGAGGTAATCCATCATAGAACATGGTGCCTCACTTGGGTCATATGCTACCTCAGCCATTTGTGCCCTACATAACCTCTTAGGTCATGAGATGCCAGCAGGCCAGCACTACCCAATTATTACATTCTTCAACCTTAATAGAAAGAAGCACAGAGGAGGAGGTAGTTCGGTTCTGTTTACTTTTGTCCTCCTTACAAAGATATGTGTTGAACTTCATTATATATCCTTCTGTTATGGCTATAATATTACTTATCCAAAAGAAAGAAAAAAAAAATCACAGAGGTTGAGAAAGAAATGGAAAGAGAAGTCAGCTCTTTCAGAGAGGATTAATCTCGAACACCATATTTAACTTTCCAGTTATCTTTGTACATTATAGTTTAGATTTCGGAATTTTCAAGTCATATCCCAAAATGCTCTGAAATTACATATATTTTAACACCATAATTAGCTTATCCATGTAGTCTTCATTATGTTATCCATCCCTTTTCATTTTTCAATTTTTTTCCCTCAAAAATTACCTTGAAATAACAAAATAGGAACAAAATCCACTAATGAGAAGCTAGAAGCACCACCAGTGTAAGCAAGATGAGGAAAGTTGTCGAGAATGTGTGGAGATACGAAGAGGACAACAATTGCATAGAAAGCAAGAACAACTTCATTCAAGAGAAATTCACTGCATGACCATGAGAAAGCTGGAGAGATGACATAATTTGATACTAGAGAAACAATTTATCGAATATATGGCCCAAGGTGGAGCTCTTTCGCAATAAAGATTTTCCTGTGCAGACCCAAGAAGTTCACCTTTAACATTTTGGTGAATTTAGGCCTCATTTGGTAACCATCTATTTTAGTCTAAAAGTCAAAAAGTCACAAAAAAAAAAAAACAAAAACAAAAAGCAAACAAACTATACAAAAAAATTCAAAGATTCCCTTTTCTTTTTGCTTTTTTCACATTTTTTCTATAAGAGTTGGAGATTACCTGCAAATCCAATATGTTGTAAGCATTGCCAGTTTCGTCCTGGGCCCATGGCATGTCAGGGGCATACCTCCATTGTCCATCAACGATAAACTTGTATTGGAAAACACCCGATGGAAGCACTTTCATAATGGTGAAATCCTTCCCTGAATAAATAAACAGTTCACAATGCAAAAATTAAAATTAGAAATAAAAGAAAAACCAATTTTCAACTCGTCTTCCAATCATCCCACGAGCCCTCAACAGCAACTTCCTTCCCATCATAGCTCCAGCTAGCTTCCCTCAACAACAATGTTGTATCATCAGAATTTGGCAATTAATTGAATCAATTCAGATTGATTAACTGAACTCTCTAAGCTAGATTTTTGCAAATTACAAAGAATAAGCATATAAATATGTAATATCATTTGTTTTTTAGAGATAGACCTGTATAAATCATCCTTGACAAAATAAATAAACAAATAAAAAAAAGTAACAACCAGAAAGATTTTTGCAAGGTCAAAACCATCAGTGTTCAAATGGTTACTATTGCAACCACCAGAGGAGAAACTTAATAATGTTCTTAATGTGATTAAATTCTTAAGAAAAAAAAAAATATAGTACTTATGGCATGTTAAAAAATATATGATTACATTATGCAAAGGAATGAACGATGCCAATAGAATTGATAGCCACATGTGACAATTCCAATGAATGTCGAGACTAAAATATAGTACTTATGGCATGTTACTGCAGTTCGTACATTTTTTGATTTTCTCTTTACTCAACCATATACGAAGTGCAGAGAAGTTAAAGCAAGATACGCTAATTTAAGGGTGTAATATTCCAATTTTCATTAAATATATATATCCCACTACCAAAAAGAGTGTTTCCTTTCTTATCAAATGCAGTGATAATTATAATTTATAATTCTCTATTATAAGTAGTAAATGGGCAGATATAGGGTCCTGATTACCAATTCACCAAAAACTTATTTTTCCAATCTATCGTGTGGGTTGTCCAAGTTTGAGGATGTTTGTGACGGTAAATTCTGCTAAACATTTGTATTATACATTCCACATTGATGCAGAGAATAAAGGATGTTGTGGGGGATCAAAGAACAAAGGTGGGTATATAAACATAGGGATGGGCATGTTATGAACACTGTGCTCTCTTGGTTGTGTGTGGATCAATCAATATTGCATGTCGTGTAAATTCTTAATTGATGGGTTCAATACTTTGTACCACATCAAAGTCCATGTTAGCATCCTTAATTCATGGTACTTATGTTGTAAAATAATTTTATAAATTCCAAAAATCACGGTCCCTGATCATGATCTACAAGGACTTTAATGAACAATTCCTAGTTTGTGTCGGGAAAACTTAATCTACACAATCTTTTCTCAGGTTCATAGCCATATGTGCCAGAAACAATGTGATTATAGAATTACAGTGATTGTTTCTTTATAGTGTGGTTACTTGTTCAAGAGATCCTTTGCTGGCCCGATACCAGTTGTCATCAGAATCAATGCACTGGATTGAAAGGAAGGAAATGCACTTCTGTGATGTTTGCACGTGCCTGTAGACAAAAAGATTTTTCCCTTCTTGAATAACCTACAAGTGAAAAGAAAAGAAAGAAAAAAACTAGAAACTTAAGAGCAATATATTTTTCCTCTAACCTCCTTTGGATCAGCAAGCATGTTAACAATGACTGTATCAATGGCATCCTGATTCTCCATGTCTTTGTCCATATCTTTGTTAAAAATGTACAGAAGAAATTTATCATCAAGTATGTATTAGCTTAGGGAAATTGAGACTTGATGAAGTCAGCTTTCCATACCTCAATAAGGTTTCGATCGACAGTGAGGCGATTCAGGGTAAGAGTTCTAGTTTTATCACTACAGAGGACATCCATTCCAGCCATTTCTTCAATTGCTGTCATCCTCTTCGTAATGGCGCCCTTTAGGTAACAGACGGAAAACAAGGGAAAAATTAAAAGAATAAAGAGTAGTTATGTAGTCAGCATTGAAATTTGAGCTTAAGATTCTTCTGTTATGGCTCTTACATGAATTATTTTGAGTTTGTATTAATTATTTGTGTGTGACAAACAATGGTGACAGCAAGTGATTCTCCAGTAAGAGCCCACTGCACAGGGAAAAAAAAAATTAGATAGTAATACCACTTAACTAATCGTATAAAATTTATTTAAAATAGACAAATAAATGTGAAAGGCTACATTGGTTACATTGGTTTTGTTCCAATAAAATGTGAAAGGCTTGTATGTGTGAGATAAAAAGCGATTCTCATTTAGTACAGACATAAAGTAGATTCTCATAGGATCCATGATCATGCTGAAAAGTTTGCAGCTTAGCATCTACATCACATGGCGAAAAAGAGGATCCTCATAGCATTGGTGATCATGATGAACAGTTTGCAGCTACATCATATGGTCATGGTATAAAAAACAACTAGAGTTGTTACCATCGCAACTCTTCAATCATGTATGCGCTACCAAGATAATAAAGATTAAAAAGAACACAATTGATGAAAAAGGAAAATGAATGAGCACGTCCACCAAGTTCTTCAAATAGTTTATAGCAAAACTAGCTCACTCTAAACTTGGGAAAAGCCTCGAATTCCCAAGTTCAAAAGCAACTAAAGATCCCTCATATCTTCTAGCTGACAAGACCTTGCATAAGGAAACAAAATTGCAATTTCTGCACCAAAACCTAATAAAATTAAGTCCGAACTATACCATTACTGATTAAAAAGGGAAAAAAGCATCACATAGTTAACTTCAATACAAGTAACCACTAGCAAATGACAGTAAAGTAAGAAATTTGAGTTCCCTATTATCTCATTAAGTAGCTGAATCCAAAAATGGAATAAATTCTAGAAAGCAAAATGATGTTTCACCCTATATGCAAAACAACTATGCCACGTAAACCAAGATTATGCTAGGCACAAAATTCTACTAAAGCTATAAAGGTTAGGATCAATTGATACCAAAAAATTAAAATAATCTTGTGTAAGGGAGAGATATTACTGACATGATAGAATGGTGGCGAACTGTTCAGTCCCCCTCCTTTAGAACAGTAGCAGCAACAGCCTCCCATTTCTATTCAGTTATCTCTATTGTCCACCAGAAGCTATCAGCAATTTAGTCATCATGTTCCCTCTGTTTGGCATAAGAAATGGAATTCTATTAGATGAAAAATGCTTGGCATAACACAAGGACATTCTATAGATCAAAGGTAAACAATGTCATACTTAAAGCCCAAAAGAAAATTGCTTTTAAAATTAGGACTGACTAAAAAATCATCAATAAATATCAAATAGCATGTGAAAGGGCATCTGAGACAAGTATAAGATTGAATCAGCACAGATATACGCATAAACAACTGAAGTACATCAGTAACAAGACACTAACTTGATGGGTGAGTGAATGCTTAATTGTGTGGTGTATACCCATTTCAATTCAGTGGATATGGGTTCTGATACACAGCTCTTGTACCAAAAATTTGTTCTCTTTGCCGGCATTTTTTGCTTCTCTGTCTCCACCTACTTTTTTCCTCTTTGCGATTTCTTCAAGAGATACCTTATCAGGTATTTCAAAACTCTTGTCTACAATTTTCTTTTTTCTATTTTTATGGTAATTAAAAAAATCTTACTTGTTTTAAAATCTTATGTTATTTCTGATTATTTTGCTTGTTGCAGATTCAAAAGAAATGACAGGCCATCAGAGGACAATTCATACCAATCGGAAGTTTCTTATGCAGAAAAAAGTCTTAAAGATTCGATTCCTATTGAGCCAAAAACAGAGTTACAACCGTGGATATACAGGGGTCAAATCCAAACAAGAAGACAAATGAATTTTCGGATGGGTTTGACCAAAAACAGACACCCGAGTTCTCTTTCAAATTCAAGTTTCCAACTTTTGAAGAATTCAATCAGAACAAGAAAGAAAATGGGAAAGAAAGTGGGTTCGTGCCTGTTGTCAAGTGTTCTAGTATATATATATATATAACAATAGCAACAACAGCCTCTCACAGTGAAAGGAAGAGAAGAGAGATGAGATGAGTGCCTTACCATCGAACTAGTCTCGCCGCCGAAGATATGAGTGCACCGTTCGCCTCTCACAGCAATTGATTTTGATCCTCTCTCTATTTTGAGTGCATCGTTCGGTTGTGATCCTCTCTCTATTTTGGGACACTGCCGTAAAGCTTTGAAGAACCTCAAAAGCGCTTTAGGATAGCCGTGTTCGCCTTTGATCACCATAGCCATCGGTTAATTAGCAGTCAATCAGAACAAGGTTTGAAGAACCCCTTTCCCCTTCCAAAGAATTTTGGAACCCTATTTCTTGTTCCTCTCTTTCTTCTATGTTACTTTATCACAATAACCCACTAGAAATTGAAGCACCAAAAAAAGGGGGGGAATTAATAGGGGTTTATTTTTTCATTACCAAAATCACAAAGTTCTCTCTTCAAAATTAGTGATAAAATAATTTTCTCCCAAAAAAATTTTAAAATGTTAAAATTATTGATGACAAAAATATATTCTTTAACAAATAATTTCAAAATATTTAAAATCAATTTTTTTATAAAAAAATATTTAAAATTATTAGTGACAAAAATATATTTATCACTATTAATTTTATAATTAGTGACAAATTTTGTTCTCACCAAAAGTTTCAAAATTTTAGCGTCATCCAAAAAAATTAGAGGAAAAACTTTTGGTGACGAAATTTAAATTTTCCTCACCTAAAAAGAAGTATTTATTGACGAAAATAAATTTTGTTACCTATTATTTTTATTTTTTTATTATATGTGACAATATTTTATAATTCGTCACGGATCATTCTTATTTAGTGACGAAATTTATTTTCTTCACTACTTTCGTCACCATAGGTTACTTAGAGAACTAATTAACTTGTGTTTTGTTTTGAGAGTGAGAGAGAGAGAAAAAAGGGGAAAGGAAAATTGATAAACAATAAAAAGGGGAGGGGGGAGTTAGTAGTCTATTTTTTTCATTACCGCTCAATATGTCAAAATTTTCCTTCCAAAATTAGTGAGAAAATAATTTCCTCACTAAAAAGCCTCAAAATATTAAAAATTATCAGTGATAAAAATATATTTCTCATCAAATGGTCTTAAAATATTTAAAATCAAGTTTCTCAAAATATATATATATATATATATAAAATTATTGGTGACGAAAATATATTCCTCACTAATAATTTTATAATTGGTGACAAATTTTTTTCTCACCAAAAGTCCCAAAATTTTGGCG
>NW_021026323.1:153872-179363 GCF_004153795.1 Camellia sinensis
TATACTTCTCTCTCTCTCTCTCTCTCTCTCTCTCTCTCTCTCACCTAAAAAAGAAAAACATATATTGTCATGCACTGGTTTCTGGAAAATTTGGTGTGAATTGTGGAAGATGCCTCAAATTACGGTGATGATGACTGAGATGTTTCCACCTGAGGAAGATGGGGCAGTGTGGCCACTGTTTCGGAGGTTATTACAACACTTGATGAGGCCGCACGAGCTGGACCCCCGCTGGATCCTCTTCTACGGAATGATTTCTGAGTTGCTGCTCCGCATCATATACTCTACTTTGGTATTCGCCACCGGCCTATTACATATCCTCCTAGTTTTAACCGTTGCCGACACCGTCTTTCCAATTGCAGTCTTCTTCCTCACCAAAGGACCCAGGATTGCCTTACTCGTCATCGCAACCTTCATTGGTACACTTTCTTCCCCAATCATCATCATCATCATCATCATCATTATGATCAGTACTTAAATTTTTAGCTGTTTTAGATGTGATTTTTGAAAGTTTGCAGAATATATATATATATATATGCGTACACTTTGTCGCTGTAGTGGTCCATCCATATCCCAAGGGTTCGCTCAAGTGCACACTTGGTTGCTCGAGCCGTTTATAAAGACTGCAAAAGTACTGGATGCTCGATTTTCACGCTCTACGGTCGCTCGATAGTTGCTTGAGCCAAGTACTGAGTAAAAAGTGGGTTCGCTTGAGCGCACACTTGGTCGCTCAGGCCATTGTGCAATTGTCTACAAAACTACTAGGACCTTAAAATGTAAGGTGGAGCGACACTTCCATCACTCGAGCGAACTGCTTGAATTCTGAAATTTCCAGAATTATGTTTGAAGTTCAAACTTGCACCTTAATGGTTCAAACTTTGCATGGTTGGTACAAAAACATGGGAAATCATTTTAGAACATGAAAACATAGTCAATTTGAAACAAATTGCTCAAAATCATGCTCCTAATTCCAAATTCAAACTTTAACTATAAAGTTAAAACCATGCATGACATGGCATTTTTTAATCAAAAAATATCGATTTTCCAAAAGATTTTCCAGACTTGGACTCATTTGTGTTTATTCGTTTCACATTGCACTTGTGAAACCAGATTCACAACCACGGGGGTCCGAACTGTCGAGCTATTGTATTCGAGGAAACTAAACCCCTCCAAGGAGCACGAAAAGTGAGCTACACACAGGCATTGGCGGTGGGGGTGGCAGTTGTTGTTGTTGTCTTAGGCTCTTAACCATGTCGTGCTTCATCCTTTCCATCCTGTCCAACCATGAGGATGTTGATTCCTCTAGCTCATCACCTCTTACTCTCACCATTTTTTATATGAAGCTTTGTATTATAACAAACACAATATACTCACACACATATATTCATATATTCAATTATGCACAAGTTATCTCACTCTAATATTCAAATGCACAAGAATGCAATCCTTAAGTCTTTTCGAGACTGCTCAATGGTCAAGTGAGTGAGATATAACTCGTGCTCTGATACCACTTTGTCACGACCTAAATCAACCCCTATAGGTTTAGCATCATGACCGGCCAGTAATCCTGAGATTACCTATGGCCTCAAGAAACAATATTGATCTCAATATAATTTACGGGGCTGAGTGGAAACAATATGAAACACAAAGATGAACCATTGAGTTGTGCATACATGAAAACCTCATATAATACTTGTGTAGCCACTCTTACTTATGTACATAATTCAAAGATTCATAGATACATCCATAGATTTAAGTTCAAAATAACCCCCAAATAACAAAACAAAAATACAAAATAAAAAGTGTATCACAATAGGGGTTTTGTCTTGCTTGGCTCCACTCAAGCCCAAGCTTACTCTAACAAAGGAGCTTTCAAAACGGCTGACATAGGGGTAGACTCCAAGGCTTCTCTATCCTTGATGCTCAGTTTGCTCACCTATATATACATATAAATAGTGAGCTAGAGCCCAGTGAGTAATAACAAAATAAAGGAGTTAAACAAATGAAGTTTGATAATGTTTCAATATAATTCCCATTTCAATTCAATTTACAATGATCTAATAATGGCAAAATAGCAATAGTCTTTTCAAATGATACATCCAATAGAGTATATTTTGATATCAATGGGACCACAAAGGTCGATTAATGGGATCACGAGGGTCAATCAATGTTGCATAGTCAATGTGACCATGAATGTTTAACATCAGAGATCTCTGTGTTTTAATTATCTAATGGGCCACAATATTGTTTCCTCCGGGCGAGGGCTAATGGACCATGTATTGTTTCCCCCAGGCAAGGGCTAATTAATTAATGGGTCATGGTATTGTTTTCCCCAGGCAAAGGCCTCACTATTGGATGTCACGGACACAATTCAAAGGAGAACTCCATTCATTAAAGGAAAACAACATTCCAATAAACCAATCATATAACAATTATAGTTTGAACATATCTTTATAAAGTTACTACTCACAGTGGGTTAAATCGACGACAGGCCGCAGACGTCCACCTATACAAAATAAATAACAAAAACACATTGAGGTTCCATTTTGATTTAACGTTTAATCTCAATTCAATTCACTTCTTCTATGTTGATTTTCTACATCAATTTCTTATTATTGATGTCTTAATCAATGTCTAAGAATGCTCTAATAAGCATGAGGATGCAATGATGCACATATGAAAGCTATTTGAAGGTTGCTGACAACAGGGTGTTCGCTTGAGCGTACACTTTGTCGCTCTAGTGGTCCATCCATATGCCAAGGGTTCGCTCAAGCACACACTTGGTTGCTTGAGCCGTTTATAAAGACTGCAAAAGTACTGGATGCTCGATTTTCACGCTCTACGGTCGCTCGATAGTTGCTTGAGCCAAGTACTGAGTAAAAAGTGGGTTCGCTTGAGCGCACACTTGGTCGCTCAGGCCATTGTGCAATTGTCTACAAAACTACTAGGACCTTAAAATGTAAGGTGGAGTGACACTTCCATCACTTGAGCGAACTGCTCGAATTCTGAAATTTCCAGAATAATGTTTGAAGTTCAAACTTGCACCTTAATGGTTCAAACTTTGCATGGTTGGTACAAAAACATGGGAAATCATTTTAAAACATGAAAACATAGTCAATTTGAAACCAATTGCTCAAAATCATGCTCCTAATTCCAAATTCAAACTTTCACTATAAAGTTAAAACCATGCATGACTTGAATTGCACTCTTTTCTTTTCAAAACTTCCATGTATGAGATGAGAAGTGGTACAACTATGAAGGATCTTCAAAAATGTCAAATATAGCTTTATGCATGTGGAAAATTTCATGGAATTCAAACTCAATTTGGTGATCCATGCATGCATGTATACAATCATGCTCAATTCTTCCAAATTCATGGTAATTCTAGATTTCTCTACACAATTACATGCAAATGAACTTAGGACCTTGATTAATTCAACTTCTATAGGTTTCATTTTCAAAGTTTAAGGATTAATTCCATACCTAGAGTTCAATTCAAGTGCAATCCTAGCTCAATTCTTCAAGCCTTCTACAAATCTCCACAATTCTCACCTTTCTCTCTCTAAACTAGTTGAATTATGAAGTCTCTCTCTCTTTCTCTAGTTTCAGCTCAAGAGTTGCAGAAATGAGCTCCGAAGCTCAATTAAAACACACACACAAACACACACACACACGCACACGCACACATATATGTATATATACAAGTTAATTAAGCCTTACTAATTACATGTGATTAAGACTAAGCAATGGGGCTTAAATCTAATCAATTAAGATTAGTCTATTCTAATTATTTTGAGCCGAGTCAAATTTCAATTAAAGTTTTCATATAATTCTAAATATTCTAATTAGCCTGTTGGGCTAGCCAATTTCAATTTCTGAAGCCGTTAAGGCTCTCAATTTTTGTCTCTAAATCAGTAATTCTAATAGATATTCCACAAACAAACAGATATTCACACTTAAAAATATAATTAAGAAATTAAACTTACACAACTAATATAAAACAACAGTGTACGCATTGGGATCATCACAATAATTATATTTTTTTCCCTCACAGAAAAAAATGAAATTATTGAGGGAAAATGGATTTTGAAATTCATAACAATATGATATCGTCTCAAACTCTTATTCATCAAAATATTTTTGTTACAATGAGTTATAATGGTGAGTAAGGTAGAAAAAAAAAATAGTGAAATAAAAATTACAAAAGATCTATTGTAACATGCTCTCAAGCAAAGTTAGATGAACTGAGGTAGAAATTATTCTATTTGTTATGAAATTCAAGAAAAACAATGTACCTCATGCACACATTTTAGTCAAATTATAAGGAAAAAATCAAATGATGGCCAAACATTATCCCTGTAATTCAATGACGCAGAAAGTTAGTACATCAAATAAAAAGTTTCGATCAATTTTTGTCATATACTGATTACTTACAGATGACATAATAAATTGTGTAACTTGACAGTTTCATGAAAGTGACCTTGCAAACACTTATAAATATGGATCTACAAATATTGTGAAAATAATTATGAAATTTCATATCGATCTAATGACTAATGTTATATTTTTCATCATGGAAGATAGTCGTGATATAGGAAACGAGACTCAATAATTCTTGATGTATAATAATATATTACATATTGATATTATTGTATTCTTATACAATAATATGCAAATAATATGCTATGGTAGGTTCAATGAATTTATATTATGAAATGAACTATTAAACAAAATTGTATAATTGTGCAATTAATTTCATACCTTCAATTGCATTATAGGCACGGATTATGAAAATTTGAAGGGGGAAGTTAATAAAAAAGATTTGTGTGATACTATATATTTAAAGAATCTACTTATTGTTTATTATTTAAGAAAATATTGTCATTGCAACAATCTAGTTATAAATTGGTATTTATATTTATAAAAATTTTCCTTTATCATTTAAATTATTCAGTTAAGTATGCATTCATTTTTTACTTAGTTATATTTTAAATACCGATCAATTTATTCATACATGTATATATATATATATATATCACATGCCAATTTAAGAGATATGTATAATTATAATACTAATAATTGATAAAAGAAATTATGTATCACATATAACACGTGTCTAACCACTAGTTGCACAAAATGCACCAACAAATAGTAAAAAAAATTAAGGCCATCTGCTGCGAATTACAGTATGCCCTGAGATTGGGCAGCGAACCAACAATTGTGAAAGCAATGACCCACAGATTCCACCTCATCCCTACCGATAGCACATACATCCAAGCTAATAATCTTGCGTCGGCGCAAATTTGCCCGTACCGGCAATAGACCAAGGCACAATTTCCATCCAAAAATATTATTTAGTTTGAATTTTTTAGATTAAATTTTTTAAAAATTAAATTTTTTAATTTTTGCATTCTTTTATTTTTAGTAAATATTTTTTAAATTTTAAATATTTTTTTTACTTTTTTATATGCATCTTAATTAGATGTAAAGTAAAAAATTTGTAAAAAAATATTTGAAGAAATTAATAAATACATAAAAATACAAAAAATATATTAAATTATTGTATTTTTTTTTATATTTTTGGTATTTAGTGAATTCTTAAAAGATTTTTTTTATACTTTTTTTACTTTTTAGGTGTATTTATATTAAGTGGGTCTAAAAAATAAAAAAAATTACTTAAAATATTAAAAAAATTCAGTAAAAATTAAAAAAATACGAAAAATAATAAAATAAAATTTTTTGAAAAATATTTTCTAAGAAATAAAAACAAGATGATTAATTTTCTCGTCATCGCAACCTTCATTGGTACACTTTCTTCCCCTGGTTGTCCCATCACTTATATAAAAAATTAATTGACTTAACAATTATAATTTTATTATTTAATTATATTTACTTTTACACAAATTAATGACAAATATAATTTTAAAAAATAAAATAAATATTTATCAATAAATTTTATGTCACAAATAAGTACATCAATTAGTTCTAATTTTTTTCTATTAATCTTTTAAGTCTTATTAGTGAAAAATTTCGTTCTGTACGGTCCTATTTTCGATTTGGGTAGTGTTTTGGTGGATCACTATACCTTTTATTAATGTGACAGAGATGATATAACACTCTAAAAAAATTAAAAACTCCTTAGTATTTTTTTTTCTAAATGTGACAACATGATGGGTATGATATGACACTCTAAAAAAATTAAAAATTCTTTAGTATACTTTTCTCAAATATAACATGTGACACTCCAATATGACGGGTATGATATCAGATTCTAAAAAATCTAAAAACTCCTTATGGTACTTTTTTTAAATGTGACAACATGGCGGCTATGATATGGCAACTAAAAACTCCTTAGTATACTTTTTTTAAATGTGACGATGTGACGGTTATGATCTGACAACTAAAAACTTCTTAATGTATTTTTTTTTAAAATGTGATGACGTGACGGGTACGGTGTGATACTCCAAAAAAAAAAAAAAACAAACTCTAGTGTACTTTTCCCAAATGTAACATGTGACACTCCAACGTAGCATGATATAACACACCAAAAAAAATTACAAATTCCTTAGTGTATTTTTATCAAATGTGACAACGTAACGGGTATGATGTGACATTCTAAAAAAATTAAAAACTCTTCAGTGTACTTTTTTCAAATGTAACATGTGACATTCCAGCGTAACAGATATGATGTGACACTCCAAAAAAAATTAAAAACTCATTTGTGTATTTTTCTCAAATATGACACTTCAACGGGTCGAGTATGATGTGATATTAAAAAATTTATTAGTATACTTTTTTTTCCAAATGTGACACTTCATTATAGCGGACAAATGAGTTATTACATATATGAAAGGAATAAATGGATCACAAGAAAAAATATGAGACTATGTAAATCACAAATTTAAAATATGAGACTTATTAGTCAATCTCCCAACTGCTAATTTTATTTGAAAATAAATATAATTAAATCAAGTAGTTATAATTATGAAATCAATTTAATTTGGATAAATTACAAATAAACTTCTTAAGGTTTGCTTAAAATATGAATTCTCCCCATAGTTTGAAAAATTACAAATATCTCAGAATTTTTTATTTTATATAATTAACTGAAAAAATAAAATTCATAACCACTCTCTTATACAATGATAAAATTACTGAACTTATTAATTGAAATAAATTTCTGACATTATTACAAACTATTAATTGACTTGATGATTTATTAATAAGGTCTGAACTATATTAATAAAATTAGTCATTTATTATGAAATTAGAAACTTTAAAGGAGAGAATGTAATTTTTATAACTACCAAAAGCAAATCTATTACAAGTAAAAATCAAGAACTGTATTAATTTATAATTTAACTATTTAATTTTTTATACCAATAATGAGATTAAAAAAATAATGATTTGAATAGTGCAAAACCGAGGCATTTGGTGTGCTCATGGGCCCAAACTAGAGACGGGATAAAGAATAGAATCCCAAAAAACAGAAAGGTTTTCCTCTATGAAATTAGTTATGGTTTTCCTTAATGTTTGGAGATTCTACTCCAAACGGGATTTGGTGTATATAGCCCCACGTTATATAACATGCAAGCATCCCTTCTCGCTCTGCATTCAGCAATCAAAATCTCCAAACCAGTTTGCAATACTTCTCTCTCTCTCTCTCTCTCTCTCTCTCTCTCTCTCACCTAAAAAAGAAAAACATATATTGTCATGCACTGGTTTCTGGAAAATTTGGTGTGAATTGTGGAAGATGCCTCAAATTACGGTGATGATGACTGAGATGTTTCCACCTGAGGAAGATGAGGCAGTGTGACCACTGTTTCGGAGGATATTACAACACTTGATGAGGCCGCACGAGCTGGACCCCCGCTGGATCCTCTTCTACGGAATGATTTCTGAGTTGCTGCTCCGCATCATATACTCTACTTTGGTATTCGCCACCGGCCTATTACATATCCTCCTAGTTTTAACCGTTGCCGACACCGTCTTTCCAATTGCAGTCTTCTTCCTCACCAAAGGACCCAGGATTGCCTTACTCGTCATCGCAACCTTCATTGGTACACTTTCTTCCCCAATCATCATCATCATCATCATCATCATTATGATCAGTACTTAAATTTTTAGCTGTTTTAGATGTGATTTTTGAAAGTTTGCAGAATATATATATATATATATATTTGAAAAACAATTTTTAAAAAAAACACCACCACATTATACAATCTAAAATACCTGAATTAAAGCATGTTGTTGATAATACTTCACCAAGCGATCCAAGCGTCTTACCTCAATCCAAACGTGTTGTTGATAATATCTTACCAAGCGATTCAAGTGTCTCATCTCTAAAGTGATTCACCTTGCACCATCTTCAATTTATTTTTGTGTATATTTTTCTACAAATCTTAAAAATTCTGATGGTTAATTTTTGTATAAAATACATCTGATATATATATATATATATAACACAAGATAGACTTTGCATGGAAGAGGAATCCTTAGGGATCTATATCTTTTACTTGTAGGAATAAAATAAAAGATGTATGTTTTATCTTAAATATGCGAACTTATTCAAATTTTTATTAATTATCTTTTACATAGATAATATAGAACTTTCACTAATTGCAATAATGTCCATCAACATATTACAATTAAACCTCTAAAAGTATAGAATTATAAGTGAGGCCCTTTCTTACAATTAGTCACAAACTTCCTTCCACCAAACTATATTCCACATAAGCTACTAGGTATGGACAAATTTATCACTGTCAAAAACCCTGAGTTCTAAATTTTTCCTTTATCTAATTGGATCACAAAAGCATTTTTCAAAAAATAGTACTTTTGTAATTATACATGTATAAAAAATATTTTTATGAAAAAGTTACAGGCCGATTTTCTTTTGGTCTAATGTTAATAGAAAAACTTGCTTGAATATATTTTCTCACTTTGAGAATGGTGGATTCCATGTTAAGCACATATATAATTCAATTACCACTCACACAACCCAACATGTCTATGTATAGCCTTTGGTTTGGCTTCACCAATTGACGATATCAAAATTAAATGAATAGTTAATTAATTTATATAAAACTCTCAGGTCAAAGGAAAATAAGTACATTGTAAAAGAACTACCTTTCAAACTGACAGTGATCATTCTATAGGTATTATCAAAACCGATCATGTTCAGTGCATGAACTTATTGCATAACAGCCACCTATTTGCCTAAGGTCACTGCCTCAATGATGGAGTTAATCATTCTATCATATAGTAGCAAAACAAGTGCAGGCCATAGCAGTGCGATGCTCAATCAACACCCATAGCCTAGAACATTAACTAGGTCTACAAGGCACCAAAAAATCATAACTCCCAACTTTTGGTTCATTAACCATTAGCATGTTTTTCTATAATGTCACCCAAGGGACATTATGTTCACATCATATGTAACATTAAATATAACATTACACAGAATAATAAAATACAAAGCGCAAAATAAAATGCCAAGTAATTTATTTAATCAGTTAATAAAGTCAACAAATTGGGTTTTGAGTGCACAAATGCTAACATTCTCCCACTTGCACTCAAAACCAATTACACATTTATTCCATACCCATTATCTCCAAGGACCTGCAACATTTTCAGCTGATGCAATCTTTGCTATTGACATATCTCTTCTATGAATGATATCACGTATCAACTGAAATCTACACTTAATGGGCTTTGTCCTTCGATAAGCCCTAGGCTCAATAGCATGTGCAACAGTGCCGATATTGTCACAATAAACAATTATAGAAGATTCAATTGTTAGGACAACACCTAGTTCTTGAATGAACTTGCGTATCCAAACAGCTTCCTCTGTAGCTTCACTTGCAACCACATACTCTGCTTCAATTGCAAAATCTGCAGTAGTATCTTGCTTGCAACTTCTCCAACTTATTGCTCCCTTTCCAAGAGTGAACAAAAAACCTTAAGTTGATTATCTATCATCGATATCAAATTGAAAATCTAAATCGGTGTAACCCTCAACAACCAAATTTTCGCTACCAAACACTAGAAAGTATTGTTTAGTCCTTTTCAAATATTTCAAAATGTGTTTCTCTACTGTCCAATGCTCTGGACCTGGATTGGATTGGTATCTACTCACAATGCTCACTGCGTAACAAATGTCAGGCCTAGTACAAAGCATTGCATACATAACACTTCCCAATGCCGAAGCATAAGGAATATTTCTCATTTTCTCTCTCTCCTCTTGTGTTTTTGGTGCCATTCCCTTAGAGAGATGAATTCCATTCCCTTGGAATCTTGCATGCTAAATCATACCAAGACTTTGTCAATATAATTGACTTGTGAGAGCCCAAGTAATCTTTTCTTTCAGTCTCTAAACAATTTGATCCCGAGTATATAACTAGCTTCACCAAGGTCTTTCATTACGAAGTGATTAGATAACCATACTTTGACTCATGACATTACTCCTACATCATTCCCAATGAGTAGTATGTCATCAACATAGAGAACCAAAAATACTTTGGCACTCCCACTGACCTTCTTGTAAACACAAGGTTCATCCATATTTTACGAGAAACCAAATGATTTGATTGCCTTGTCAAAATGAATATTCCAACTCCGAGATGCTTGCTTGAGACCATAAATGGGCCTCATTAATTTGCACACTTTATTTTTAGTACCATGAGATATAAAACCTTATGGTTAGTGTATATAAATTTCTTCTTGAATATAGCCATTCAAGAATGCGGTTTTAACATTCATTTTCAAAATTTCAAAATCATAGTGTGCAACAACTGACAATAGAATTCTTATAGACTTTAGCATGGCTACTGGCGAAAAAGTTTCTTCATAATCGATACTGGCCTTTTGGTTATACCCTTTTGCCACTAGTCTTGCTTTGTAAGTCTCTACCTTTCCATTGGGTCCTAATTTTCTTTTATATACCCATTTGCAACCTACGGGTTCAATACCCCTAGGTTTATCTACTAAGGTCCAAACCTTATTAGAATACATTAAGTCCATTTCAATTTCATGGCTTTTTGCCAATGCCCAGCATCTTTGTCATTAATTGTCTCTTCGTATGTAAATGGATCATCATCAGACAATTCTGAATCCATTTGATAAATCTCATTTAACAGTGATAAATAAACTAGAGGTCTAATGATCCTTTTCCCACGCCGAGGTTCTTGTGCAACAATTGGTTCAGTGGGCTTACTTATTTGTCCTTTACTTTGACAACTTGCCCAATCCATTGAAATATCAGTTACATCTTCAAGAAAAATTCTTGTACTCTTTTCATTGAAAATATAATCCTCTTCTAAAAAAATAGCAATTCTGCTAAAAATAATTTTTTGTTCTTTAGGATTATAAAAATAGTAACCAAATGCCGTCTTAGTATATCCAAGGAAAATGCATCTATTAGTTCCTAATTCCAGTTTATCAATATTTTTCTTTTTCATGTGTTGGACAACCCTATATCCTAATATGCTTTAGATTAGGCTTTTTCCAAGTCCATAATTCATATGGAGTTCTAGGAACTGATTTAGTTGGAACTCTATTTAACAAATAAATAGCAGTTTCTAATGCAAATTCCTAAAAGGAAATTGGCAGTTCTGACATGCTCGTCATTGAACAAGCCATATCTAATAAGATTCTATTTTTTCTTTCTGCCAACCCATTTTTTTGTGGTGTGCCCATGGGGATTAATTGAGATATGATACCATTCTCTTTTAAATAATTTCAAAAATCATCTAAAAGGTATTCTTCCCCACAATCTGATCAAAGAGCTTTGATGCTTGTCCAAGTTGCTTTTCTACTTCACTACGAAATTCCTTGAACTTTTCAAAGGATTTAGACTTATGTTTCATTAGGTACAAATAACTATACCTCGAATAATCATCGGTGAATGTAATAAAATAGTAAAAACCACCTCTTGCCATGCGATTTATTGGACGACAAACATCTGTGTGTATCAATTCCAAAGCTTCTGTCGCTCTAATTCTTTTTCCTAAAAATGGAATTTTAGTCATTCTTCCTTGCAAGCAGGGCTCACAAATTAGATAAGGCTCAATTTTCAAAAAATCCAAAGGCCTATCCTTGATCAATCTATTTAGACGTTCTAAATTGAGATGACCAAGTTTCAAGTTCCACTTGTAAGTTTAATTAACACCCCTTTGTTTTTTTTAAGGGGTAACACATCGGTGGATATATCATTCTCAACACAATTAATAGAATTATGCATAGGACTAATAAAGTACAGACTATCTATTAAAATGCCAGAAACCACAAATTTATTATTGTGCTTAATAACAACTTTTGAAGAAAAGGAAAAACAATATACCAACGAAATTAACTTTGAAACAAAAATTATATTTCTACAAATATCTAGAACAAGTAGACAATCTTCTAAAGATAGAGTCCTATTAACTGATAATTCCAAATAAAAAGTTCCTATGGAAACTGCAACAACTGTTGAACTTGTTCCCAACTTTATTAGCATCCCCCATTCATTAAGCCTTCTGGTCTCCTTGAACCCCTGCCACATATTGCAAATATGTGAGGGCGCAGCAAAGTCTACACACCAAGCATTACAAGGGCCAATCAATAAATTGGTTTCAATAACAAACAAATTTAACATACCTTCTGTAGATTTGTCCTTTTTCAATGTTGCCAAATAATGACGGCAGTTTCTCTTCCAATGGCCAAGCTTTCCGCAATGGAAACGATTTCCTTTGCTTTTCTTTATATTTATGCCCTTTTGAAAAACACCTAGTGTTTTCCCACTGAACTTAGAGCCCATAGGTTTCTTATTAAAATTATTCTTTCCCTTGGGCTTGAATTTTCTAGGACCTTCCTTCTCACCCATCATCATAGTGGGTTACCTTTTTTAATAACATCCTCTGTTGATTGCAACATATTGAGCAGCTCTGATAGTGCAACAATCAACTTATTCATATTGTAATTCAAAATAAACTGATTATAAGAATCTGGTAAAGCTGAAAGTATTGCATCAATTTTAGTTTCACCATCAATATTTACATCCAAATTTTCCAGTATGTTAATGAAAGATATCATTTTCAAAACATGTTCCCGTACTGGAGTACCTTCCACCATTTTAGCGGACATCAAAGCTTTCATGGCAATTTGGCATGCACTTATGCTATGTTCTCCAAACATTTCTTTCAAATTAACCATCATGTCTTTTGCAGTAGGAACACCCTCATGCTGCTTTTGCAACACATTGGTCCTTGAGGCCAATATACAGCATTTTGCAACATCATCCGCCTCATGCCACTTCCTAGCAGCCTCATGTTGTTTATCAGTGGCGTCCGCCTTAGGGAGCGCAAGTGGATCAGTGGTTAGGACATGGTTAAGTTTTTCAACAGTGAGGACAACTGTTAAATTTCTCTTCCAATCCACATAGTTTGGTCCAGTCAAACGATTATCATCAAGAATTTTGGACAAAGGATTAAAGTAGGTCATTTTGAACTACATATGTTAAAAATTAAAAAAATAAAAAAATAAAAAAGCACATCTCAAGATAATAAAAGTATTGCATTGCATATAAATCCATAGGATGCAGGATTTTGAATTTACTATGGTAATGCTCACTAGAATTATCATTCAAACAATCATAAACAATTTATAAGCCCACAAATGTAACACTTATATTTAAAACATTCATTGTAAGCATTGGGAAACCAATCCTGCATGTACAAAAATTTCCTTTGAAATAAATGAACATACCTTGAATGGGTGGGTAGCTACTACCCATTATAATATCATCTCATGTTATCTTCTTTTTTTTTTCTTTCTTTTTCTTTTAGAAAAATTAAATTTATTTATGACTCCCAATTTTTCTTTTGGCCTCCAAATCAACACATATGACACCTTTTGGTTACCATATAGTATTTGTCTAAGTGCAAACCATTGTTTAGATACATATCATGAACATGTAAGATTAAGCCTTCATTTTAGCCGACACTCCCACTAGTCGCACTTATGCTTTTCACAAAACAAATAAAACAAACTAATTAATTAAGTAATTTTTAATTAATTAATTATTATTAATTGATTAGCTTATTTATTTATTTATTTTGTGAAAAGTATAAGTGTGACTAGTGGGAGTGTCTGCTAAGTTGAAGGCATAATCTTACATGTTCATGCTATGTATCTGAATAACGGTTTGCACTTAGACAAATACTATATGGTAACCAAAATGTGTCATATGAGTTGATTTGGAGGCCAAAAGAAAAATTGGGAGTCATAAATAAATTTAATTTTTCTAAAACAAAAAGAAAAATGATAACATGAGATGATATTCTGATGGGCAGTAGCTATCCACCCATTCAAGGTATGTTCATTTATTTCAAAAGAAATTTTTGTACATGTAGGATTGGTTTCCCAATGCTCTCTATGAAAGTTTTAAGTATAAGTGTTATATTTGTGGTGCTATGAATTGTTTATGATTGTTTGAATGCTAGTGTGTAGTACCATAGTAAATTCAAAATCCCGCATCCTATGAATTTATATACAATGCAATACTTTTATTATTCTGAGACGTGTTTTTTATTTATTTATTTATTTTAATTTTTAACATATGTAGTTTAAAATGACCAACTTTAATCCTTTGTCCAAAATTCTTGATGATAATCGTATGACTGGACCAAACTATGTGGATTGGAAGAGAAATTTAACAATTGTCTTCACTGCTGAAAAACTGAACCATGTCCTAACCATTGATCCACCTGTGCTCCCTGAGGCAGATGCCACTGATGAACAATGTGAGGCTACTAGGAAGTGGCATGAGGCGGATGATGTTGCAAAATGCTATATATTGGCCTTAATGACCAATGTGTTGCAAAAGCAGCATGAGGGTGTTCCTACTGCAAAAGACATGATGGTTAACTTGAAAGAAATGTTTGGAGAATAGAGTAGAAGTGCACACCAAATAGCCATGAAAGGTTTGATGTCCACCAAAATGGTGGAAGGTACTCCAGTACGGGAACATGTTCTTAAAATGATATCTTCCATTAAAATATTGGAAACTTCGGGTGCAGATATTGATGGTGAAATTAAAATTTATTCGATAATTTCATCTTTACCAGATTCTTGTAATTAGTTTATTTTGAATTACAATATGAATAAGATGATTGTTGCACCATCAAAGCTGCTCAATATACTGCAAGCAGCAGAGGATCTTATTAAAAAGAGTCAATCCACTGTGATGATGGATGAAAAGGAAGGTCCTAGAAAATTCAAGCCTAAGGGAAAGAATAATTTTAATAAGAAATGTATGGGCTTCAAGTTCTCTGAAAAAACACTAGGTGTTTTTAAAAAGGGCATAGATAAAAAGAAAAGCAAAGGAAATTGTTTCCATTGCAGAAAGCCTGGCCATTGGGAGAGAAACTACCGTCATTATTTAGCAACCCTGAAAAAGGAAAAACTTTCGGAAGGTATGTTAAATTTGTTTGTTATTGAAACCAATTTATTGATTGGTCCTCCTAATGCTTGGTCTGTAGACTCTGGTGTAACCTCACATATTGCAATATGTTGCAGGGGTTCAAGGAGACCAGAAGGCTTAATGAAGTGGAGATGCTAATAAAGTTGGGAACAAGTGCAACAATTGCTACAATTTTCATAGGAACTTTTTATTTGGAATTATCATTTAATAGGACTCTAGTTTTGGAAGATTGTCTAATTGTGCCAGACATCCATAGAAATTTAATTTCTGTTTCAAAATTAATTTTGTTGGGATACTGTTTTTCCTTTTCTTCAAAGTTGTTATTAGACACAGTAACAAATTTATGGTTTCTGGCATTTAAATAGATGGTCTTTACTTTATTAGTCCTATTGATAATTCTATTAATTGTGTTGAGAATGATATATCCATTGGTATGTTACCCCTTAAAAGAAAAATGGATGTTAATCAAACTTACATGTGGCACTTGAAACTTGGTCATATCAATTTCAAATGTCTAAATAGATTGGTCAAGGATGGGACTTTAGATTTTTTGAAAATTGAGCCTTATCCAATTTTTAAGCCCTGCTTGCAAGGAAAAATGACTAAAATTCCATTTCTACGAGAAGGAATTAGAGCCACAAAAGCTTTGGGATTAATACACGCAGATGTTTGTGATCCAATAAATGACATGGCAAGAAGTGGTTTTTACTATTTTATTACATTCACCAATGATTATTCTAGGTATGGTTATTTGTACCTAATGAAAGATAAGTCTGAATCTTTCGAAAAGTTCAAGGAATTTTATAGTGAAGTAGAAAAGAAAATTGGAAAAAGTATCAAAGCTCTTCGATCAAATCGTGGGGTAGAAATACATTTTAGATGATTTTTGAAATTATTTAAAAGAGAATGGTATCATGTCTCAATTAGTACCCACGGGCACACCACAAAATAATGAGGTGGTAGAAAGAAGAAATAGAACCTTATTAGATATGGTTCGTTCAATGATGAGCATGTCAGAACTGTCAATTTCCTTCCGGGAATTTGCATTAGAAACTGCTATTTATTTGTTAAATAGAGTTCCTACTAAATCAGTTCCTAAAACTCCATATGAATTATAGACTGGGAAAAAGCCTAGTGTAAAGGATATTAGGATATGGGGCTGTCCAACACATATGAAAAAGCAAAATGTTGATAAACTGGAATTGAGAACTGATAGATGCATTTTCCTTGGATATCCTAAGATGACATTTGGTTACTAGTTTTATAATCCTAAAGAACAAAAAATTATTATTAGCAGCAATACTATTTTTTAGAAGAGGATTATATTTTCAATGAAAATAGAATAGGAATTGTTCTTGAAGATGTAATTGATATTTCAATGGATAGGGCAAGTAGTCAAAGTAAAGGACAAATAAGGCCACTGAACCAATTGTTGCACAAGAACCTCGACGTGATAAAAGGACCATTTGACCTCCAATTAAGTTATCGTTGTTAAATGAGATTTATCAGATGGAATTAGAATTTTCTGATGATGATCCATTTACGTACGAAGAGGCAGTTAATGGCAAAGATGCTGGGCATTGGCAAAAAGACAAGGAATCTGAAATGGGCTCAATGTATTCTAATAAGGTTTGGACCTTAGTAGATAAACATGAGGGTATTAAACCCATAGGTTGAAAATGGGTATATAAAAGAAAATTAGAACCCAATGGACAGGTCTACAAAGCAAGACCAGTGGCGAAAGGGTATAACCAAATGGCTGGTATCGATTATGAAGAAACTTTTTTGCTAGTAGCCATGTTATAGTCCATAAGGATTCTTTTGTCAATTGATGCACACTATGATTTTGAAATTTGGCAAATGGATGTTAAAAGCGCATTCTTGAATGGCTATATTCAAGAAGAGATTTATATGCACCAACCAGAAGGTTTTATATCTCATGGTGCCGAAAATAAAGTGTGCACATTAATGAAGTCCATTTATGGTCTCAAGCAAGCATCTTGGTGTTGGAATATTTGTTTTGACGAGGCAATCAAATCGTTTGGTTTCTCGTAAAATATAGATGAACCTTGTGTTTACAAAATGGTCAGTGGGAGTGCCAAAGTATTTTTAGTTCTCTATGTTCATGACATACTACTAATTGGGAATGATGTAGGAGTAATGTCATCAGTCAAAGTATGGTTATCTAATCACTTCGCAATTCCTTGGGGAAGCTTGTTTAGAGACCGAAAGAAAAGATTACTTGGGCTCTTACAAGTCAATTATATTGACAAATTTAGCATGCAAGATTCCAAGAAAAGGTTTCTACCTTTTAGACATGGAATTCATCTCTCTAAGGGAATGGCACCGAAAACACAAGAGGAGAGAGAAAAAAATGAGAAATATTCCTTATGATTCTGCAGTGGGAAGTCTCATGTATGCAATGCGTTTTACTAGGCCTGACATTTATTACGCAGTGAGCGTTGTGAGTAGAAACCAATCTAATCTAGGTCCATAGCATTGGACAGCCTTGAAACACATTTTGAAATATTTGTAAAGAACTAAACACTATTTTCTAGTGTTTGGTAGTGAAAATTTGGTTGTTGAAGGTTACACCGATTCAGATTTTCAATTTGATATCGATGATAAAAAATCAACTTCTAGTTTTTTGTTCACTCTTGGAAGGGAGCAATAAGTTAGAGAAGTTGCAAGGAAGATACTATTGCAAATTCTACAACTGAAGCAGACTATGTGGTTGCAAGTGAACCTACAAAGGAAGCTGTTTGGATTCGCAAGTTCATTTAGGAACTAACAATTGAATCTTCTATAATTGTTTATTGTGACAATACCGGTGCTAGTGCACATGCTATTGAGCTTAGGGCTCATCGAAAGACAAAGCACGTTCAGCCTAGATTTCCCTTGATACGTGATATCATTCGTAGAGGAGATATGTTAATAGCAAAGATTGCATCAGCTAAAAATGGTGCAAATCATTTCACAAAAGCCTTAACTTAGAAGGTTTTTGAAAAGCATTTGGAGATGATGGGTATTAAATACATGTGTAATTGGTTTTGAGTGCAAATGGGAGAAATGTTAGCATTTTGTGCCCTCAAAAACCAATTTGTTGACTTTATTAACTTATTAAATAAATTGCTTGGCATTTTATTTTACACTTTGTATATTATTATTCTGGGTAATGTTATATTTAATATTACATACATATGATGTGAACATAAGGTCCCTTGGGTAACATTGTAGAAAAACGTTCTAATGGTTAATGAACCAAAAGCTGGGAGTTATGATTTTTCGCTGCCTTGTAGACCCAATTAATGTTCTAGGCTATGGGTGTTGATTGGGCGTCATACTACTATGGCCTACACCTATTTTGCTGCTATATGATAGAATGATTAACTCCATCATTGAGGTAGTGACCTTAGGCAAATAGATGGGTGTTGTGCAATAAGTACATCCATTGAACATAATCGGTTTTGAGAACACATATGGAATGATCACTGTCAGTTTAAAAGGTAATTCTATTACAATGCACTTATTTTCCTTTGAACTAAGAGTCTTGTATAAATTAACTATACATTTAACTTTGATATTGTCAATCGGTGATGTCGAACCAAAGACTATACACGGACATGTTAGGTTATGTGAGTGGTAATTGACTTATATAGGTGCTTAACATGGAATCCACAATTCTCAAAGTGACAAAGTATATTCAAGTAATTTTTTCTATTAATGTTGGACCAAAAGAAAAACCAGCCGGTAACTTTTTCATAAAAATATTTATATACATGTATAATCACAAAAGTACTATTTTTTGAAAAATGCTTTTGGAGTTCAATCAGAAGAAGGAAAAATTTAGAATTCAGTTCCATGAGTTAAGGTTTTTTGATAGTGATAATGAAAGTTTGCAGAAAAAAATTAATTTGAAAAACAAATTTTCAAAGATACACAACTTGATTACACAATCTAAAATACCTCAATCCAAGCGTGTTGTTGATAATACCTCACCAAGCGATCCAAGAGTCTCACCTCCAAAGTGATTCACCTTGCACCCTCTTCAATTTATTTTTTTGTTTTGTATATTTTTCTACAGACCATAAAAATTCCGATGGCCAATTTTTGTATCAAATAGATCTAATATATATACACAACACCTGATAAAGTTTGCATGTAGGTGGGATCCTTAGGGATCTCTATCTTTTAGTTGTGGGGATAAAATAAAAGATGTATCTTTTATCTTACATATGCAGGATACAACTTATCCAATTTTTCATTAATTATCTTTTAAATAGATAATATAGAACTTTCACTAATTGTGATAATGTCCATCAACACATTACAATAAACCCTTAAAAGTAGAGAATTACAAGTGAGGCCCTTTCTTACAATTAGTCATAAACTTCCTTCCACCAAACTATAATTTACATGAGCTACTAAGTATGGAGCAATTTATTATTATCAAAACCCTAACTTATGTAACCGAATTCTAAAATTTTCCTTCTTCTAATTAGACCTCAAAAGCATTTTTCAAAAATAGTACTTTTGTAATTATACATGTATAAAAATATTTTTAATGAAAATTTGTTTGAATATAGTTTCTCACTTTGAGAATCGTGGATTCCATGTTAAGCACCTATATAAATCAATTACCACTCACATAACCCAACATGTACGTGTATAGCCTTTGGTTCAGCGTCACCGATTGACAATATCATAGTTAAATGAATAGTTAATTAATTTATACAAGACTCTTAGGTCAAAGGAAAATAAGGGCATTTTAACTACCTTTTAAACTGACAATGATCATTCCATAGGTGTTCTCAAAACCAATCATGTTCAGTGCATGTACTTATTGCACAACACCCACCTATTTGCCTCAGGTTACTACCACAATGATGAAATTAATCATTCTATCATATAGCAGCAAAACAGGTGTAGGCCAAAGTAGTGCAACACCCAATCAACACCCATAGCTAAGAACATTAATTGGGTCTATAAGGCGCCAAAAAATCACACCTCCCAGCTTTTGGTTTATTAACCATTAGCATGTTTTTCTACAATGTTACCCAAGGGACCTTATGTTCACATCATATGTAACATTAAATATAACATTATTCAGAATAATAATAATATACAAAGTGCAAAATAAAATGCCAAGCAATTTATTTAATCAGTTAATAAAGTCAACAAATTGATTTTTGAGGACACAAATGCTAACGTTCTACCACTTGCACTCAAAACCAATTACACATGTATTTAATACCCATTATCTCCAAGTGCTTTTCAAAAACCTTCTAAGTTAGGGAGATCTGCAATATTTTCAACTTATGCAATCTTTGCTATTGACATATCTCCTCTATGAATGATATCACGAATCAAGTGAAACCTACGCTCAACGTGCTTTGTCCTTCGATGAGCCCTAGGCTCAATAGCATGTGCAATAGCGCTAGTATTGTCACAATAAACAATTATACGAGATTCAATTGTTGGGACAACACCTAGTTCTTGAATGAACTTGCGAATCCAAACAGCTTCCTTTGCAGCTTCACTTGAAACCACATAATCTACTTCAATTGTAGAATCTATAGCAGTATCTTGCTTGCAATTTCTCCAACATATTCCTCCCTTTGCAAGAGTGAACACAAAACCAGAAGTTGATTTACTGTATCGATATCAGATTGAAAATATGAATCGATGTAACCTTCAACGACCAAATTTTCACTACCAAACTCTAGAAAATAGTGCTTAGTCCTTTTCAAATATTTCAAAATGTGTTTCACTATTGCCCAATGCTCGGGACCTAGATTGGATTGGTGTCTACTCACAACGCTCACTGTGTAACAAATGTTAGGCCTAGTACAAAGCATTGTATACATGAGACTTCCCACTACCGAAGCATAAGGAATATTTCTCATTTTCTTTCTCTCCTCTTGTGTTTTTGATGCCATTCCCTTAGAGAGATGAATCCATGCCTAAAGGGTAGGAACCCTTTGTTGGAATCTTGCATGCTAAATCTTACCAAGACTTTGGCAATACAATTGACTTTTGAGAGCCCAAGTAATCTTTTCTTTCTGTCTCTAAGCAATTTGATCCTGAGTATATAACTAGCTTCACCAAGGTCTTTCATTGCGAAGTGATTAGATAACCACACTTTGATTGATGACATCACTTCTACATCATTCCCAACGAGTAGTATGTCATCAACATAGAGAACCAAAAATACTTTGGCACTCCCACTGTCCTTCCTGTAAACACAAAGTTCATCCATATTTTGCAGGAAACCAAACGATTTGATTGCCTTGTCAGAATGAATATTCCAACTCCGAGATGCTTGCTTCAGACCATAAATGGACCTCATTAATTTGCACACTTTAGTTTTAGCACCATGCGATATAAAACCTTCTGGTTAGTGCATACAAATTTCTTCTTGAATATAGCCATTCAAGAATGTCGTTTTAACATCCATTTGCCAAATTTCAAAATCATAGTGTGCAGCAATTGACAATAGAATTCTTATGGACTTTAGCATGGCTACTGGCAAAAAAGTTTCTTCATAATCGATACCAGCCTTTTGGTTAGACCCTTTCGCCACTAGTCTTGCTTTGTAGGTCTCTATCTTTCCATTAGGTCCTAATTTTCTTTTATATACCATTTGCAACCTATGGGTTTAATACCCTCAAGTTTATCTACTAAGGTCTAAACCTTATTAGAATACATTGAGTCCATTTCAGATTCCCTGGCTTTTTGCCAATGCCCAGCATCTTTGTCATTAATTGCCTCTTTGTATGTAAATGGATCATCATCAGACAATTCTAATTCCATCTGACAAATCTCATTTAACAATGATAACTTAACTGGAGGTCTAATGATCCTTTTACCACACTAAGGTTCTTGTACAACAATTGGTTCAGTGGGCTTATTTATTTGTCCTTCACTTCGACTACTGCCCCCATCCATTGAAATATCAATTACTTCTTCAAGAACAATTCTAGTTCTATTTTCATTAAAAATATAATTTGCTTCTAAAAAAAATAGCATTTCTGCAAACAATAATGTTTTTGTTCTTCAGGATTATAAAAATAGTTACCGAATGTCGTCTTATGATATCCTAGGAAACTGAATCTATCAGTTTTCAATTCCAGTTTATCAGAATTTTGCTTTTTCACATGTGCTGGACAACCCATATCCTAATTTGCTTTAGACTAGACTTTTTCCCAGTCCATAATTCATATGAAATTTTAGGAACTAATTTAGTAGGAACTCTATTTAACAAATAAATAGCAGTTTCTATTGCAAATCTCTAAAAGGAAATTGGCAGTTCTGACATGCTCATCATTGAACGAACCATATTGTAGACACCCCATTTTTGACCAACCTTAAGACTCAGACGTCACCGATTGAGCGCTTGGTGATGTTGCATATCGTGCTCGTTCAGAAGGTCTCAGAGTCGCGGCCGTGAGCCCTGCCTCCGGATTTCCGAACCCTCTTCTGTGCCTTGCCTCGGTTTGCGAACCAGACTCGATTTTCTATGTTTCTTTTCCTGAGGGGAGGGAGAAGTCTCGTGGACCATCTCTCAGTGGCCGTGGGCTACATTTTGTGGCTGTTGGCCATTTTGCCCATTTCGGGGCCCGATTCCCGATTTTTCGGAGCCGTTGGCCGTGTGCCTCGATTCGGGACTGCTTAACCACCTCTGTTTGCTCTGATTTTTGGCATACATCTTACTTACTCCCTTTTGAGGGACACTGAAATCTGAGAGACCCACTTCGTGGTCGAATGCCACTTTCGGTGCTTAACAGGCAGTTTTCGGGGCCCCGAACTGCGCGTTCTGGCCCCTGAACATTCGTTTTGCATCGGTTTTCGTTCATTTTTGGCAGGTACCTTTGTTTCATCACCAGGAAAGCTGTAGAAGGGTGGGAGGCCAGCAATTGTTTCAGCAACCATTTATACTCCTCCGGCGCCCTCCGACGCCCGTTTTTCTCACTTCCAAGCCAATGTTGACCACCCTTGGACCATTTTCTTGAACTTCTAACCACATATTTGTGTTGTACACACATGGGAGGACACCAAAAGTTGGTGGCCGGCCAGTAATTCCACCTGACCCTTTTGAACCTTTCCTAAAAATGGCCTATTCTCTCTCCTATTTTACAGTTGACAATTTTGAACCACAGGGTTGTGTTGAGGGCACCTGGGAGGACAACAATTTGTGGTGGCCGGCTATTAAATCTTCTTGACCCTTTTGACCCTTGGCCGGCCGGCCATGGGGGGTGGCCGGCCGGCCACCTGCAGCTCCAAAAGTTGGCCGGCCATGATCCTCAGGGTGTGTACATTCCAGCTGTATACTTTTTCCCCCCCAAAAATCTATATCCGGGGGGGACAACTTTTGGGGGGAAACTTGGGTTGTTTTCCCCCCACTTTTTTCCTCCTTTTCTCCCCCTCTTTGGTCTATATACCTGGCCTCTAGCTCTGTCCCAAGGGTTACAAAAAAATTCCCTAAGAGCCTCTTACATTAGAGCCCTCTCCCTCTCTCATTTCCTTCAAAAAACACCCAAATCCTATCCCATTTTCACACCACTACCTAGCATCACCACCACTACTCCATTTCCAGCAGCTTGGGGAGCTTTCCAGCAGCTAGGAGGTATCACTTCTCAAGCCAAGAAGCAACCAAGGGTTGGTCTCCAAGGGTAAGTGCCAATTCTCTCTTTTTGAGCTTAATTTTGCAACTTTTTTTTAGCTATTTTTCTTGCTGTTTTGAGCTCCGACCAAAACTGAAAGTGCCATTTATTTGAGCTCTATTTCATGTTTGATTAAGGGAATTGGCATTTGAGGTCCCCATCTTGCACTTCCTTCATTATCCCTCTTGTATGCCATAATCTTGCATATTATTTTTGGCCTATGTGTGATCTGTTTTGGAGCATGATGTAAACTGTAGATAGGCTTATTTTGATCCCTTCTTCAACATTTAAGAAGGGATCATCACTTTTTGGGACCTCCATGTGCCACTTGTCATTATACCCCTCTTTGGTCCCTATTTTTGCATGATTTATTAGCCTCTTAAGCTTCTGTTTTTGAGTTCTTTTCAGAACTGAAAATAGTCTTATTTTGACCCATTCTTAATGTTTAATTAAGGGTCTTTCATGGTTTGAGGCATCTTTTATATACTTTGTGTTATATCTTTCTTTTTGGCTTCATTTTGCATAGCATTTTGAACATATTTTCATACTGTTTTGGGTCCGGCCATCAACTGTAAAATGCATTATTTTTGGCCCCTATTCAATATTGTTGAAGGGCCCCTTTGTGTTTAAGGCCAGCAACCACCACTTGCTTCTTTGGCCATCTTTTGGCCCATTTCTTGCATGAGAGTTTAGCCATACCTGTGCTGATTTTTGTGGTTTTCCATGAACTGTAAAAGATCATATTTTAGGCCCCTCTTCAACTTTGTTGAAGGTCCCTAATCTGTTTGGGGTCAGCAGCTGTGAGTTGTTTCTTTACCTCACATTTAGGGCCATTTTTGCATGCTAGTTTTGCCATATTTGTGCTTGCTGTTTGGCCATGCTTTAAACTGTAAACATGCTTGTCTTGGCGCTGCCAAGCTTCTTTCTTCATACTTCATGTTCAAATTATCCATGCATTGCATAGCCATAGGCCATTTCATGCGCCAAAATTCATGTTTCGGGACTCGCTCCATACATCGGGTGTCATTTCGCCTTGTTTCGGGGCTGTTTTCCCCCTCATTTTGCTACTGATTTTTTCATGTTTGCATATCATATTCCATGTCTTTGCCATGTCTCATTAGAGTGGCATTTCGGCGCTTGAGGGTCGGTCCTCGGTTTGCGTGCACGTGTGCACGCATTTCGAGTTGTCTTGTTTTCATCTGATGGCCTCTTATGTGAGTGTGGCTGAGGTCCACTTGTGTTAGTGTAAGTCCATTTATGCATTGTGTATGCCATTTTATTTCATAGCATTGTGTATACTAGGTTGTATGTTAGCGCATTGTGTATGCCATGTTACCTCGTGCATTGTGTATGCCATTTCATAGCATT
>NW_021026323.1:180176-191920 GCF_004153795.1 Camellia sinensis
CGGATATGCGATGCTTTGTTCCAAATTAGGCGATCTAGTCTATACTTGTTTTGCTGTGCACATCACATAGTAAGATTAACTAATTAACCGGAATAAGAACACATGTGTTTTCAAAAACAAGATATCATGTTTAGCAGTGGCCGATCTTTGATCGGGCGAGCAGGGGTGCTCATAGCTGACCTTCCCCAATCGTACCCAAGTTCCCGAGCTGAGGCAACTTTGGTGATGACGGACACGTGGCCTTAGGCAAACGAGTCAGGATTTCCTAAATTTCCCTAAAACAAAATATTTAGGTGGCGACTCTGTATCTGGCAAAGCAGTCCATGTTTGGCACTTCTTTCAAAATTTGTTATCTTAAAACGACTTGGCGGATTTGGACTCTTTGGTTCAGATTTAGAACCGTGACAAATTGAGAGTCCTGAGCTATAGTGACCCCAATATCGAACGGAACGGGGGACTCGTCCCTCCCGGGGCATTCGGGGACGTCTACAGTTTCTGGCGACTCTGCTGGGGAATTAGAGAACTTGACTTGAACTCGTGATATCTGTTTTTGACTACACTTGTGTGTTTCTTTGCATTGCATTTGCATTGGTGTGCCTAGGACACCGTGTTTGCCATCTGCTATTCCTGAACGGTTTGCCGGAGGCTTGTCTTGTCAAGGCATGACCATAAGGCTGACCGGTTGTGGGCTCTGCCTGTATGGGAACACAAACCCCGGTTTTACCGGGGCACCCTTTTTTTTTGACCATTCGACCTAGTGCATATTCGGATCCATAGTGACCATTCCAAACTAGGACAGGTTGCTTACCCGATAGGTTGTTTGAAACCGCTTCGTGCGTAGTGAAACTCTAGCTCCTAACAAAATAGGACAGGGAAATCCTACCCCACCATAGGGGTGTTTTGGCTCTCATTTTCTTGTTATGTGCTTTTAGAGTGCGTCTCTACAAGAATGCATGTATCAGTTTACAAGTTTGGGCATCAGGCCTGCGAGCACCAGTTCAGTGTTTCTAGGTATTAAGGGCCTGCGGGCACCAGTTCAGCATTTCGGAAATCAGTTATATCTGCGGGTATCAGGTTCAGTTTTGGGGATGGTAATTTTGGGAACAGTGATCAGCAGTCGAATGCAGTTATTCAGTTATGCTCATGTCTGTATTAGTGGGATTGGGCTGAGATGCCGCATGTTTTCTCTTTCAGGGGGGGATCAGAGACTCGGTTCAGAGCGACCAGTGTTCTCCTTTGCTAAGGCAAGGCAGAAAAAGGCTCGTCGGTTCTTTAGATCCGTTAGTCACCAGTCCGGTCCATCTGATCCGTCAGTCACCAGTCACATCACCTCTGTTCAGTTCAGCAAAACTCGTGATGACGCAAAATTCGAAAGAAATTATGGCAGCCGCATCAGACCAAGGAATCACATTGCAAGGTGATACCGATGTTGAAGTGCGCCACAACTCCAATCGAGCCAGATGCTGCGGGGAGGTCTGTTCAGCATCGATGCGTGGGAACCGGTGGGATGTCAAAGACTGCCGTGAGCCACCACGTATTCGATGCGTGTGAGTAGGATTGTTGAATCGGTCTGACTTCTAAGAGGATCTGTGGCGGATCAGCCTTGCGGAATGTCCGTCTCCGCGCCAACCACAGTGGGTATGCGGGGTGACTCAATTACCGGATGCGGAGCCTCGCCCGCTACTAGGACGGAAATTGTAAATCGATTGCATAGACCAGCATCGATAGACCATCTCCCAATGTTTCGGCAATAGCGACACTGTCGACACGGGCAACGGGGCTCCGCTCTGCATGTATGAGCAGAACGTCAAGACCTTTCTACCGAAGGCCGAGGGGCAACAAGTGGTAAGGAAACAATAAAAGAAAAAAAATGGAAAAAAACAGGGGGTTAAATTTGATGGGGAATCACAAGACGTGCTCTACTGAACAACTCTTTGTGGGCTGTTGAGGCTTTTGGAAAGCTCAGAGGATTGTAATAAACAGTCAGGTGTTCGCTGTTGTGGGTATAAAACTGTGGATGACATTTCCCCCTGTTAAGGCGAGAGGCAGTTTAACGCAAGAGGAAAATCGATATGGGGACCGTCGCTACCAGAAACAGTTCCTTCAATCCTAACCTTGCGCCACCTAGAAAAGATCAGAGAGGCCAGGCAGCACCTGCCGCCTTTTTCGGAGTGCGTCCAGCAACAAGTCAGCAACGCCCTTGACAGTTATCCGGCCCCGAGGTCGCAGGGTCTTCCATGCCCTCTACGTGCCTTTGTCTAAGGCCCTTCAAATCCTCGTCAAAAAAGGGCATCTCAAACCCCTCGAGCCTCGGCCTCTCCCGAGTCCCCTTCCAGCTAAGCATGATGGTACCCAGTACTGTGCATACCATCAGCAAACCGGTCACAGCACCGACAACTGCTTCCGTCTTCGCCACGAAGTGCAAGATTTGATTGACAATGAAGTCATCCTCCCTCCAAGCTCGGCAAAGTCTGTCACCACCGGGTTGGTAGATTTCGAGGATAATGCAAGTATGTGATCAGGGGTAGGACCACCTGCGGGCGGCGCGCGGTTTACCTCGGATGTGGCGTATGGCACGCACTATTTTGAGCATTTGCAAGTGCTAGTTTTGTAGTTTCTGACTTGGGTGTTGAGTCAATTCTGTAGTTTTGTTTTGAGTCTGTCTCATTGTCTCGAGTCAGTCTTCTTGATTAAAGGTCTGTCTTGTTGCATCGAGCCAGTCCTGTTGTACAAAGGTCGGGTGATTCCGGGGGTGTTACCTCGGCCATCACCATTTTGTTTTGTGTTTGTCTTTTCGTTTTGCTTTGAGTCTGTTCTTGCTTGGAGCCAGTTACACCAACAAATTTGAATGGAATAGCGGTAATTTTCACGCTCTTGTATTTGCTTCTGCCGTGTGCCAGTTGTGCCAGAAGTTCTGATTGAGATGGCAGTATTTGACCAGAACTGTGTCTTTTCTGTGCCTTGAACTCATTGCATTGACCTAAGTTTTTAAAACTTTTTTCTAACACTATGGTGAAAACAAAGAGGAAGGAATTTCTCGGGATTTGCAAAACTTTGATCAAGCTGAGAGAAAGAAAGGTGTGCTAAGCCCTTAATGAATAAAATCATGCTTGTTAGTGTGAGTACTGGGAAGGATCCTGGCTTGATCCAGATTGGTTCTACACTGTCTTCAGCGCGAACGACTAGTCGCTTTCTTAAAAGATTTCAAAAAATGTTTTGCGCGGTCCTGCGAAGACCTGTGTAGAATCGCTCTTGAGATTGTCCAGCTTAGGATCGCTCTCAACCTCGATACTCGGCCCCTCTGCTTTCAAAACCTTGGACTCGAATTCAGAACGTTCAACGGTCAACTACAATGTGAGGCCTGTGTGGCTAGATTCAAAGCAGCCCTCGAACAAGAGGCAAGGAAGTCAGATCAAGAAGACCAGATGTCATCAGAAGAAGCTTGCAAAGCTAGAACAGAAGTACCCCTCGAACTAGGGGCAAAGATATCAGACATGCTCGAAGAGCTGAAGATGAGTCCTCTTGCAAATCAACAGCCACTCCCCTGGATACGGATGGCTTCAAAACCCTATAACCATTTGGCATGGACCAAGCTACACTTTTACCCTTTGAGAGGCTCGCTGGTCCGAAAACCCGGAAGGGCGGCCCAGGCAAAAGTTAGAGCAAGAAAAAAAAAGAAGAAGAAAAATGAAGAAAAATGCAAAGAAAAGAACAAAAAAAAAAGAAAATCAAAAAAAGAAAAGAAATGAAAAGAATTGAAAAGAAAAGAAAAACAAAGCTCGCAAGGTCGAAAACCCGCGGCAGGCGCCTTGGCAAAAGTTAGAGCCTGAAAAGGAGAGGTTAATACCCGAGTGTACCTCAACCCCGAACTACGTAAGGCTTGATTCTCATCTTTGGGATACGTAGGCAACTTCATTCTGAAGTCCAGCCGTAAAATACTTCAAATTCAACTATGTCCATGTGATGGTTCTAGTCATCTTTGTCTTTTCTGTATCCGAGAGTTCGGTTGCAATCATCGCTCTGAGGACTGATTACAATACACTACGGTGCCATTCAGACAAGGGGCAACTTTCCGTTGCCATTCAATGCACCGCGGTGTCATTCAAACAAGGGGGCAACTTTTCGTTGCCATTCATTGCGCTACGGTGCCGTTCAAACAAGGGGCAACTTTCTGTTGTCATGCAGCTCTCTTCGAGCAAGGGGGCAATTTTCCTCCAAATCCGAGGTTGTGCGTCTCAAGAGTAGGTTCCGTGCTTGTTAAGCATTGGCCGTTTGCAAAAATAGTTTTTGAAAATTTTTACTAAGGTTGACTGATCTTCTCTCGAAAACTATTCCATTTTTTTCAAAACTGGACCTTTTTCTTGGACCCAAAAAAGGAAAATTTTCAGTGCTCATAACCTAACTTGCATGATTTTGAATCAGAAAATCGAACAAGCATGTTAATCTAACTCTCATGTTGGTCAAAATTATTTTAACAGAACGTCAAAAACAAAAATTGGTCAAAATAATGAACTAAGGGCAAAGTTAAGTCAGATGTTCTGTCTTTTCCCCGTTGTCAACATACTTGCCAGAAAATGGCACTCTACTTGCCAGAAAAGGGCACTCTACTTGCCAGAAAGGACACTCTACCCGCCAGAAAAAGGCATGACTGAAGTTAACAACAAAGGGCTGAAAGCTCTCTCATCCTCCAAGCAGCGAGGTATCAAGCCAAGTGCGAAACACGAATTGGCATGGATCGAGATGCTCTATTCCCTCATCCGGCGCATCGACAGATGTCACAAGAGAAAATAGCCGCGAGCTGATTATGTTGGGCGTGAGCCCGCAACTTCCTGTTCATCCATCAACCACCCAGGGGAGGGATAAAAAAATGAGAGATTAAAGAATAGAGAGATGTGCGCTGAGAGAAAAAGTGAGGAAAAGGGCTTTTTCAGCAAAAACAGAGCCTGAGGGCCGAGTGATGTGAGAATCACTAATGAGAAAGGGTGGGAAACAATACCCGGAGAAACTGGCTCCTCGCGAACTGAAAGGTCTCTCGTCTTTGCAACACATCTGTGTGTCATGTCTTTTATTTTGTTTGTCTCGATTCTTGCTTTGAGTCGTTCCGAGTGTGTCTCGATGCGTTTAGATTGTTTACCTTTTCTTTTCCATTGTTCAGTCTTCTTCGCTGTGTTCAGTCGTAAGCTCAATACCCAGTTAAGAACGCATTTCTTAATTTCAAAAAATTGCCTTGCGCTCAAAGTGCCGTGTTGTTCTCCACATTTGTGCAAAACAAGATTTTGTTCTTTCAAAAACTACAGGGTTCAACCCGAGTCATGGGGGAACAGTAAAGCCAGAACCCATCTGAAGCTATATAGGTCCCAAACTTCAAAGCAAAAGGAAAAGAGGAAGATGTCGGATATCTGAGTTTGTTTCAACTCCTGCAAGTTCCGACATCGCATCCTGCATGGTCAGAATAAGTTGTGTGTTCAAAATTAAAAGACTACTGAGTTATGAGCCATGTGTTCAAATTGAGCAGTGATATGTTGTGAGCTGCGTGTTCAACATGAAGTATATGAGCTGCGTGTTCAGAAGAGGAATGTGTGAGCTGCGTGTTCAACATGAAGTATACGAGCTGTGTGTTCAGAATTGAAGTGTGTGAACTGCGTGTTCAACATGAAGTATACGAGCTGTGTGTTCAGAATTGAAGTGTGTGAACTGCGTGTTCAACATGAAGTATATGAGCTACGTGTTCAGAAGAGGAATGTGTGAGCTGCGTGTTCAACATGAAGTATATGAGCTACGTGTTCAGACGAGGAATGTGTGAGCTGCGTGTTCAACATGAAGTATATGAGCTACGTGTTCAGACGAGGAATGTGTGAGCTACGTGTTCAACATGAAGTATATGAGCTGTGTGTTCAGAATTGAAGTATGCAAGCTGCGTGTTCAACATGAAGCATATGAGCTGCGTGTTCAAAGTAAAAGTGAATGGGCTGCGTGTTCAGAAATTCAAAAGTTTGGGCTGCGTGTTTAGCTTTCAAGAAGTGTGTGTTGCGTGTTCACAATCAAAAATGGGCCGCGTGTTCAGAAATTCAACAGTTTTGGTTGTGTGTTCAACTCTCAACTAGTGTGTGATGTGCGTTCACAACAAAAATGAGCTGCGTGTTCAGACTTCAAAGACAGTGAGCTGCGTGTTCAACTCTCAACTAGTGTGTGCTGTGTGTTCACCTCAACATTTGGGCTGCGTGTTCAGACTTCAAAGACAGTGAGCTGCGTGTTCAACTCTCAACCAGTGTGTGCTACGTGTTCACAATCAATTTGGGTTGCGTGTTCAGAAATTCAAAGGTTTGGGCTGCGTGTTCAGAAATTCAAAGGTTTGGGCTGCGTGTTCAACTTTTAAATCAGTGTGTGCTGCGTGTTCACAATCGAATTGGGCTGCGTGTTCAGGATTTCAAAAGTTTGGACTGCGTGTTCAACTTTCAATTAGGGTGTGCTGTGTGTTCACAATCAAATCGGGCTGCGTGTTTAGAAATTTAAAAGTATGGGCTGCGTGTTCAACTTTCACTCAATGTGTGTTGTGTGTTCACCTTAAAATTTGGGTTGTGCGTTCAGAAATTCAAAGGTTTGGGCTGCGTGTTCAACTTTCAATCAGTGTGTGCTGCGTGTTCACAATCAAATTGGGCTGCGTGTTCAGGATTTCAAAAGTTTGGACTGCGTGTTCAACTTTCAATCAGGCTGTGCTGCGTGTTCACAATCAAATCGGGCTGCGTGTTCAGAAATTCAAAGGTTTGGGCTGCGTGTTCAACTTTCAATCAGTGTGTGCTGCACGTTCACAATCAAATTGGGTTGCGTGTTCAGAAATTCAAAAGTTTGGGCTGCGTGTTCAACTTTCAATCAGGGTGTGCTGCGTGTTCACAATCAAATTGGGTTGCGTGTTCAGAAATTCAAAGGTTTGGGCTGCGTGTTCAACTTTCAATCAGTGTGTGCTGCGTGTTCACAATCAAATTGGGCTGCGTGTTCAGAAATTCAAAGGTTTGGGCTATGTGTTCAACTTTCAATCAGGGTGTGCTGCGTGTTCACAATCAAATTGGGCTGCGTGTTCAGAAATTCAAAAGTTTGGGCTGCATGTTCAACTTTCAATCAGTGTGTGCTGCGTGTTCACAATCAAATTGGGCTGCGTGTTCAACTTTCAATCAGGGTGTGCTGCGTGTTCACAATCAATATGGGCTGCGTGTTCAGAAATTCAAAAGTATGGGTTGCGTGTTCAACTTTCAATCAATGTGTGCCGTGTGTTCACCTTAAAATTTGGGATGTGCGTTCAGATTTCAAAAGTTTGGACTGCGTGTTCAACTTTCAATCAGGGTGTGCTGTGTGTTCACAATCAAATTGGGCTGCGTGTTCAGAAATTCAAGAGTTTGGGCTGCATGTTCAACTTTCAATAATCAAATTGGGCTGCGTGTTCAGAAATTCAAAAGTTTGAGCTGTGTGTTCAGATTTCAAAAAGTGTGAGCTGCGTGTTCACGACAACATGTATGAGTTGCGTGTGCAGAACTTCAAGTGCTTGAGCTGTGTGTTCAAAAATGCAAACCGAAGAAATGAGTTGTGTGCTCGGAGAAGGAGCTGTGTGCCCGAAGAAGGAGCTGTGTGCCCGAAAAATGAGCTGTGTGCCTGAAAAGGAGCTGTGTGCCCGAAGAACGAGCCGTGTGCCTGGAAATGAGCTGTGTCCCTGAAGAAATAGCTGTGTGCCCAAAAATGAACTGCGTACCCGAAGAATGCGCTATGTGCCCGAGATCTACTGTCTGCCTAAAAAAGCTGTGTGCCGAGATTGAAAAGAGTGTTGTGTTTCGAGCTGCATGCCAAATGAACAGAATATTGTGTTGTGAGCGGTGGACCAAACGAACAAAGTGTTATGGTGTGAGCTGTGTGCCAACTGAATGGAATGCTATGTCATAAGCTGTGTGCTAAGTCTTGCATTGTGCATGCATTTTACCGCGCTATTTTGTGCATCGCACTGTTTGGTGCAATTTATACTCGCGCTACCTTACGCACCTTACCTGTATCGCACTGTCTTGTACACTCCCTGGTCCAAGAGACCTTAAATCCTCTGGTCTAAGGAGACCTTAAATCCTGCATCATCATTCGCGCTGTTTTTGCGCATCGTACTTGCATTTTACTTGCATTTCTTCGCACTGTCTTGTGCACTCCCTGGTCTAGGAGACCTTAAATCCTGTAAAGGTGCAATTCCTTTGGTGTTTGTCGTGCCCGAATGACTTCCGGTGGTCTGGTATAGCCACCTGTCTGTGTTCGCAGTGAGTTCCTAAGAGACCAACTGAGACGGTGGAAACTAGAGTTCGAATGGCTTATGCTTAGAACGCAAAGGTTCGGGATTTCCGAGACTAAAGTCTGGTTTAAATACCCAGGGGTATATCCTCGGCTTGAAATCTGTATGGCAGCCCCATAGATTAAGACAGCATCTGTATGTACCTCAATTCTGGATACCGATCCAACCTAGTCTGTCACCCTGTTGGAGAATAGGGAAAGCTGCGACCATAGTCAGGGAGAAAAGTAGTACCTGCAGTTCAACCAAGAAGAAGCGAGAAATCCCCAGCACCATCAGGCACGATATTGTATGTACGGTTCATTTGAGGCTGGTGCGACCAGACGAATCGCGCAGGTATCGTATCTTCTCCGTGTGAGACGCGACGAGAATTGAATAATTCTCTGCATTCTTAACTGCATGAAATGTAGTTGTTACTTTGCATTCTTGCTTAAAACTGTTGCATCTATTTGCGAATACTTGCTTCATTACAGCTTGCTGCATTTGCATGATCATTGAGTTACCTCTGGCTCTGTGCATATCGCTTTGCATTTTTGCCCCTTGCCTGCGGGCATGCCTGCGGGCACATCTCTGTTTATCTTGTACGTTTGTCTAAGTGTTCGGCCTTGTCAAAAATGGGTCGTCTCTGGGCTTTGACATTCACTCCTGTCACTTGTGACTTCCGAGTTCTGTTAAAGAGGGGCAACTGTAGACACCCCATTTTTGGCCGACCTTAAGACTCAGACGCCACCGATTGAGCGCTTGGTGACGTTGCATATCGTGCTCGTTTAGAAGTCTCAGAGTCGCGGCCGTGAGCCCTGCCTCCGGATTTCCGAACCCTCTTCTGTGCCTTGCCTCGGTTTGTGAACCAGACTCGATTTTCTCTGTTTCTTTTCCTGAGGGGAGGGAGAAGTCCCGTGGACCATCTCTTAGTGGCCGTGGGCTACATTTTGTGGCTGTAGGCCATTTTGCCCATTTCAGGGCCCGATTCTCGGTTTTTCAGAGTCGTTGGCTGTGTGCCTCCGTTCGGGACCGCTTAACCACCTCCGTTCGCTCCGATTTTTGGCATGCATCTTATTTACTCCATTTTGAGGGACACTGAGGTCAGAAAGACCCACTTCGTGGTCGAATGCTACTTTCAGTGCTTAACAAGCAGTTTTCGGGGCTCCGAACTGCGCGTTCTGGCCCCCGAACATTCGTTTTGCATCAGTTTTCGTTCATTTTTGGAAGGTACCTCTGTTTCATCACCAGGAAGGCCGTATAAGGGTGGGAGGCCAGTAATTGTTTCAGCAACCAGTTATACTCCTCTGGCGCCCTCCGACGCCCGTTTTTCTCACTTCCAAGCCAATGTTGACCACCCTTGGACCATTTTCTTGAACTTCTAACCACATATTTGTGTTGTACACACATGGAAGGACACCAAAAGTTGGTGGCCAGCCAGTAATTCCACCTGATCCTTTTGAACCTTTCCTAAAAATGGCCTATTCTCTCTCCTGTTTTACAGTTGACAATTTTGAACCATAGGGTTGTGTTAAGGGCACCTGGGAGGACAGCAATTTGTGGTGGCCGGCTATTAAATCTTCTTGACCCTTTTGACCCTTGGCCGGCCGGCGATGGGGGGTGGCCGGCCGGCCACCTGCAGCTCCAAAAGTTGTCCCCCCCCGGATATAGATTTTTGGGGGGAAAAAAGTATACAGCTGGAATGTACACACCCTGAGGATCATGGCCGGCTATTAAATCTTCTTGACCCTTTTGACCCTTGGCCGGCCGGCGATGGGGGGTGGCCGGCCGGCCACCTGCAGCTCCAAAAGTTGGCCGGCCATGATCCTCAGGGTGTGTACATTCCAGCTGTATACTTTTTTCCCCCAAAAATCTATATCCGGCGGGGACAACTTTTGGGGGGAAACTTGGCTTGTTTTCCCCCCACTTTTTCCCTCCTTTTCTCCCCCTCTTTGGTCTATATACCTGGCCTCCAGCTCTGTCCCAAGGGTTACAAAAAAATTCCCTAAGAGCCTCTTGCATTAGAGCCCTCTCCCTCTCTCATTTCCTTCAAAAAACACCCAAATCCTATCCCATTTTCACACCACTACCTAGCATCACTGCCACTACTCCATTTCCAGTAGCTTGGGGAGCTTTCCAGCAGCTAGGAGGCATCACTTCTCAAGCCAAGAAGCAACCAAGGGTTGGTCTCCAAGGGTAAGTGCCAATTCCCTCTTTTTTAGCTGAATTTTGCAACTTTTTTTAGCTATTTTTCTTACTTTTTTGAGCTCCGACCAAAACTGAAAGTACCATTTATTTGATCTCTATTTCATGTTTCATTAAGGGAATTTTGGCATTTGAGGTCCCCATATTGCACTTCCTTCATTATCCCTCTTGTATGCCATAATCTTGCATAGTATTTTTGGCCTATGTGTGATCTGTTTTGGAGCATGATGTAAACTGTAGATAGGCTTATTTTGAGCCCTTCTTCAATATTGAAGAAGGGCTCATCACTGTTTGGGACCTCCATGTCCCACTTGTCATTATACCCCTCTTTGGTCCCCATTTTTGCATGATTTATTAGCCTCTTAAGCTTCTGTTTTTGAGCTCTTTTCAGAACTGAAAAAAGTCTTATTTTGACCCATTCTTCATGTTTCATTAAGGGTGTTTCATGGTTTGAGGCATCTTTTATATACTTTGTGTTATATCTCTCTTTTTGGCTTCATTTTGCATAGCATTTTGAACATATTTGCATACTATTTTGGGTCCGGCCATCAACTGTAAAATGAATTATTTTTGGCCCCTATTCAACATTATTGAAGGGCCCCTTTGTGTTTAAGGCAAGAAACCACCACTTGCTTCTTTGGCCATCTTTTGGCCCATTTCTTGCATGAGAGTTTAGCCATACCTGTACTAGTTTTTGTGGTTTTCCATGAACTGTAAAAGATCATATTTTGGGGCCCTCTTCAACTTTGTTGAAGGGCCCTAATCTGTTTGGGGTCAGCAGCTGTGAGTTGTTTCTTTACCTCACATTTAGGGCCATTTTTGCATGCTAGCTTAGCCATATTTGTGCTTGCTGTTTGGCCATGCTTTAAACTGTAAACATGCTTCTCTTGGGGCTGCCTAGCTTCTGTCTTCATACTTCATGTTCAAATTATGCATGCATTGCATAGCTATAGGCCATTTCATGCGCCAAAATTCATGTTTCGGGACTCGTTCCATGCATCGGGTATCATTTTGCCATGATTCAGGGCTGTTTTTCCCCTCATTTTGCTACTGATTTTTGCATGTTTGCATATCATATTCCATGTCTTTAGATTTAGACTTAAAACCCTCTTTTTCAAAAACATTTTTGAAATAAAGTTTTTGCGATGTTCCGAGGCTCGTATTTTGTCAAAAATTGCGCTTTTCGGTAAACCGAGCAAGGACAAAGTGGAAATGAACGAAAGAGAGATGAAATCTTTGAAAAAAA
>NW_021026323.1:195216-227611 GCF_004153795.1 Camellia sinensis
GTACGGGTCCGAAGAACAGCCATTGCTTTCATCAATACGAGCTCCGAGGATCTTTTATTTTCAAAGTAGAGTGAACTCCTACTTGAACTCCCGAGGGATAGCCTTTGCTTCCATTAGCTACCGAAATAGAAGTGCGCATCCACTTAGACTTTCGAGGGAGAGCCTTGTTTCCGCTCGGACTTCTGAGAGAGAGCCTTGTTTCCACTCGAACTTTTGAGAGACAGCCTTGCTTCTGCTCGGACTTCTGAGAGACAATCTTTACTTCTGTTGGTGTAAGCTTGGTAGACTCAGTTGCCTTCCAGATGGAGCTTTCTTGCTAAAGTAGGGTGTATGCTACTTTCGGACTCCTGAGGGACAGTTTTGCTCTCGTTCAAACTTCCGAATGATAGCCCTTGCTCTCATTAGTACGGGTTCTGAGGGCCCCGGGGTCGTGGAGTTCGCACAAAAGTTTATTTGCCTGAAACAGTAAAGCCGACAAATTAGACAAACAATATCGAGTTCAGATTATGATTCAAACATTACCGAAATAGAGGCGACATCAATTATTTATTTCCCAAGCATCCACAAGATCAACAAGACAATAATTAATTATTCAACAACAAGATTTATATACAATATGAGGGGCTCATTTCCTCGGGTTTCACTTGCAACAACATTTATTGTATTTTGCTCTACAAATCTCAAGACGAGCAAGTCTAACAAAATTTTCAATGGCAACACCAATACTTCATTTTCAACATCAGAACTTTATGTCGGTCAAGATTATCGACACAGGTTCAAGATTCAACAAGGAGCACTATCTATTTCAAGACAAAAAAATCACAGGATTCAAGATCCAAATAAAATTTCCACTGAAGTTCAAAAATTCAGAGTTCATCAGAGTGTAAGGTTCATCAGAATTACAGATCCTCAAAGCATTAGACAAAATGTGAGAGTGTGATTATGAGCTCTACAACATCAATATTGCTCTCCCTCTTAGCAAGAGGGTTTCAAATTTTGATCTCACAAACATTGGATTTTATACAAATTAAGCATTCCAGTTCCAGCTCCAAAGTCACAAATGTCAAGATCAACAAATCAAAAGCTCAAAGCATAAAGAAAGATAAAATAATACAAGAAAAGAAAAGAGGGTTTTAAGCATTTACCCACTGACTTACATAAGCAAAAGAAAAATATATGAAGCTAGCTTGGGGAGGGGTTGAACCTGCACAAACAGAAATCGGCAAGCTAAGGCCGATCCCGACCAAGAAAGATAGGAGGGGGCAGCGTCGGAATGAACTAAGGCTAAGAATGGCACTCATAGAAGCAACGTGATTGAAGCCGAAGATGGGCCGACGGGCTGAGAGATGGTGTCCCTAGGCCGAAACGCTAAAGGAGATTAGGCCGGTGCTGATGTCGAAAGTCACCAAGTGTCAGAAGCGAAGCACACAAGACGCGTGAGTTGATTGGTCGCGCTCACATGACAGATCCCGGAGTTGCAGCAGCGGGCAGTGAGCAAACAGACAAAGCTCTGGTTTATTTGAAGTTCTAAAAAGTCGCGTTGCTAGGCCGAAATGAAGCACCGACGATGACGTAGAGCTGGTGTCGGTGTGAGCTAACAGCAACTCGGGTCACAGCGTTTGCAGTAGTCGAGGCTACAACGACGGGACGACGGATCGACGGTGACACGAGCGGCGCTGGAGGGCAGAGACGCAGCAGTTACGACGACATCGAGTGATGACAGGGCCAGGGCTGATGTGCGAACAAGGCACACGTGAGCCGACATCACTCAGTTGACTAGATCAGCGGCGCAAGACGCGAGCAGCATGCATAGGGCCAGCACAGGCAAGGCCGCGACGGAGAGGGTTGCGTTGCTACGTCCCTAGGCTGTGGTTGGCGGTAGCAGGCGGTGTGCAAGCGGCAGAGTAGCTGGGCAGACTGACGCCGCGTTGAAAAGGCGGGCGTGGTCGGCGTTGGCCAGATCACGGCTGAAGACGATGGTGAAGTTATAGGTGGAGAACGTGAAGCACTGAAATGAGGTGGAGCTGGTGTAAGCGTGAACCAGTGGCCGAGATGCGATGTTAATGATATCCGAAGCTGTGGCAACAGACGGCGTACATAGTGGTGTGGGCCTTCGACGATGATGACGGCGCCCGGAGTTGTACCAACGAGCAGTGGGCAAGCGAAATGGCCCTGTGGTATTACAGATATAGAGCTTCTTCAAAGAAGATGAAGCTTGGGTTGGTCTTAGTGAGAGAGTGTGTGCGCTGTGAGATTTCAAGAAAAAAAAAAGTATTGATTAGGTCTTTGTCCCTTTTTTTTAAGAGAAATGTTAGAGATCATGAAAATTTTGTCATACCTTTAGATTATCTTGATTAGTGTGTGGTGCTTTATTGTAAGTGTAATCCAAAGGTCACAAATTTTTCATGACCATTTTCATGAAAGACTTTTCATGATACCTAGCATTGTTGGTGAGAAATTTAAAAAAAAAAAAAAAAAAAAACAGATTTAGGGATTTGAAAACAACGATTACTCTATGGAAATGCAGATCTGAAATTAGAGAGAGAGAGAGAGAGAGGCTGAGAGTTTCCGACTCGCCACCGAGGCTCGTGAAAATCGCAGAGGATGACAATGAGAAGTTCTTGTTGAAGCTCAAGAAACGCATTGACAGGTAATCTCAATTTTTTCTTCTTTTTTTTGGGATTTTATGATTGTAAATAGATCTGGGTTGTTGATGTAATCGTGTTTGAAGCACATTTATTTTTGTGTCTCTGTTTTTCTGATTTTTACAGAGTTGGGATTGATCTTCCCACCATTGAAGTCCGGTTCGAGCATTTGAATGTCGATGCAGAAGCTTATGTTGGTGGTAGAGCACTTTCAACAATTCTGAACTTTTCCATTAATCTTTTTGAGGTGAGTTTTCTCAATTAGATCACATAAACATGTTCATATCTGTGTTGTAATTTGTAAATTGAACTAAGCCTGTTTTCTCTCTCTGTTTCTCTCTGTTTTAAAAGGGGTTCTTGAATTACCTCCATGTGATTCCAAGTAGGAAGAAACCATTATCAATCCTTCATGATGTTAGTGGAATCATCAAGCCTGGAAGGTGAGCCTTTCTCTCTCTCTCTCTCTATAATTTCAGATCTGCATTTCCATGTTTTGAAATCAGATTTTTTTTTTTTTTTTTTTTTTTTTTTTTTTTTTGAAATTCCTCCCCAAAACGACGTCGTTTTGGTGAGGCTTAACCACAGCCGTCGGATCATCCACTCTAGAGGATCACTCTAGAGAGTTACTCTAGAGGATCCGCTCGCAACCTGAGGGGCAGTTCGTAACCATGACGACGTTCAGACACTTGCAGCAGTCAGTCCAGAATCTAGAAGACATGATGGCAGATCTATTGTGACGTGAATGACACCCAACAAATAGAAGTAGTCCGCAAGCCAAGGGTAGTGAATAATCCTGGACGAATAAGGGACAACCCTAGGTGTGCTATGATTAACCCTAACGATGATGGTCATTCAACTGATGAAGAGATGGAAGACATAGCTCTGATGGGGGAACCTAGAAGAGCAGAAGCAGGTCAGAATCACAATCAGAATCAAAATAATGATTTTCGTGTGAAGATGGAATTGCCTTCTTTCGACGGTCAGTTGAGCATAGAGGATTTCCTTGATTGGCTTAACGAAGTCGAACGATTCTTCGAGTACATGGGCATTGAGGAGGAACAAAAAGTCAAATTGGTTGCATATAAACTCAAAGGAGGCGCTTCTGCTTGGTGGTAACAACTGCGAATATCACGCATTCAAATGAATAAAAGCAAGATCCGAACATGGCATCAAATGAAGCAACTGATGAGGTCGCGATTTCTTCCTCCAGATTATGATCAGATTTTATTCCGACAATATCAAAGATGCCACCAAGGTACAAGGTCGGTTTATGATTACGTTTTCGAGTTTCAACGACTTTCTGCTCACAATGATTTACCAGAAACAGAAGGGCAGTTAGTTTTGAGATTCATAGATGGACTACGAAGCAACATACAAGATCAAATTGCCCTATAACTTATTCGTACGTTAAAAGACACAATTTAATTAGGAACACGAGTAGAGTTGCAACAGATTCGATGAGGAAACCGAACTCAGTTTCCTACTCGGCGCGTCAATTCCAACTCAAATCAGGATGAGACAGAGTACATTATAGGGAAGGTTGTAACTTGTAACAAAGCCAACAAAAGTTGAACAGAATCTAGCCAAAGCTACAGCCCAAAATCAATATAACTCTAGACAAGGGACAAGACCCTTTCAAAATAAGAGTAATTTGTATGTTCCTCCCTAAGGTGACAAGTGCTATCGTTGTGGGCAAGTTGGCCACGATTCGAATGGTTGCCCGAAAAGGCACCTAACAAGACGAAGAAGATGGAGAGTATTTAGGAGAAAAAGATTTTGAGCAAGAAGATCTAACAAAATGGACACATGAGGATGAGGATATCTCTCTTGTAGTGCGGAGATTAATGTATACACCACGAAAGGAGGATGTCCAAAGGCATAATATCTTCAAAACACGTTGTATTGTCAACTAACGAGTTTGTGATTTGATCATTGATGGATGCAGTAACGAGAATATTATGTCTAGGAATATGGTGGACAAGCTTCAACTCAAAATGCAAAAACATCCTTCGCTTTACAGTATCGGTTGGATCAAAGATGTGGGTGAAACTAGGGTTATGTAACATTATGGAACAGTGTCTCGTTCCTTTCTCCATTGGACAACATTACAAGGATGAGGTGATGTGTGACGTTGTGGACATAGATGCTTGTCATATGTTATTGGGGAGACCTTGGCAACTTGATATGAACATGATTCATCAAGGCAAAGACAATACTTACACTTTTTGGGAAGACAACATTAAGATTGTTTTAGCTCCTATGAGGAGTGAGGGTTATGCTACCAATCCTGAAGAAAAGAAGAGATCGTTATAGTACCCGACATCATCAAGGAAGCATAAGAAACACAACAGATTTATGTTGTTCTCATAAAACTGGAAGAAGATGAGGCAACATCTCTAGATGTAGTACCTGAAGAAGTATGATCCTTGATGTCTGAGTTTCAAACACTTACCTAAAAGAATTACCACCTATGAGAAATATCCAGCATGAGATTGACTTGGTCCTTGGGGCAAGTCTACCAAATCTGCTACATTATCGAACGAGCCCAAAGGAATTCGAGATTCTACAAGAGTAGCTGAACGAGTTACCTCAAAAGGGATTAGTCAGAGAGAATATAAGTCCTTGAGCCATACTAGCTTTGTTAACTCCAAATAAGGACGGGAGTTGGCTAATGTGTATTGATAGTTGGGCCATAAATAAGATCACTATAAAATATATGTCACAATCCAAACTCGTCCCTATAGGTTTAGGTCGTAACAGGCCAGTAATCCCAGATTATCCGGCGTCAAAGACATAATTAACAAAAATATTTAATTAATAACTGGGCAGAAGCAGAAGTAGGGTATACAAATTTGTCCATTGAGTTGTGCCTACATGCTACGAACATAAACACACACAATATATTACACTTCACAATATAATATTTTAAAAAATTCATTATATATATACATAACCCAAGCTCAAAGACTTAAAACATAACAGACTGTACAAAACGAAAGCTTCTCGAGCTTGGCCAAAACAGAAACTAAAGCCTCAATGCGAATACGTATCTCGAGTGGCTTCACAAAAGGTTGACTCCAAAGCAGGCTCTAATAAGGAACTTCCTGATACTCACCTACATACATACATATAAACAGAGTGAGTTGAAAGCCCAATGAGTAATCTCAATGTAAGGGTTTAAATGAATGAGTCTCATAACTTATCAAAATAATATAAAGTTCTTGACATAATTGAAGCTTGTTTCCAAAACACACAATAACAAATAAAGTTTGTCAAACCTTTCATAACTTAACTCATTGTGAAGTGCCCAAAGGCCTTATTTAACTTGCCAAAATACCAAACAGAACATTCATATAGAATGACTCATTCGGGGCACCCATATCGGTGACTCATACGAAACATCATTCAGATGGTTAAGACGGAACATCGTATTAATGAGTTATATATAATGCAGAACATCACATCCGATGACTTATACAGAATGCGGAACATCACATCTGATGATTTATATAGAATGCAGAACATCACACTTGATGGCTTATCCAAAACATCACACTTGATGACTTATACTTGATGAGCTCATACAGAACATCTTATATATGTAGATTCCATACAGAATGATTACCATCGATGTCATACAAAACAATCATCAAGATCAACATCATACAGAACGTTTACAACGGTTCAGTAACTTATACTGAACGTCACTTACGGATCATAGATAAAATAGTTGTTACCGAATGATCAAGGCACATTTTCATATCGTCGTTCAAAAGGAACTCATTCATTCTTAGAAAATCACATTTTCGGAAAGCTTATCTCATTTTACACAATTCGGAGTTTGAAGCATAACTTTGTGTCTCAAAGTATTTATTCAAAAATCTTGTTAAATCTCGCAACTTATACCAAGAATAGATTTCATAGACTGCCATATAGCAAGACTATTTTCAAAGTAGCTCATACAACAATACCATTACAAAGACATTACTCAACATAATTAATCTGATGGTCATCTTCAACGTTCGAACTTACACCTTACGCATAACCATACACACATTGAAACTTAACGTTCAAACCGAATGAATCTTTCTTCTCTTTTCTAATCATTTACTTATGTTGTTTATTAGCTTATTAATCTTTAATAATCAATAATTCACACCTAAGAATGCCCGGAAAGAGATGAGAAAGAAGATATTAACTCAAAACATCTTTTGAAAACAAGCTGAAAATAAGTTGGTGACTAGAGCCAACTTTTAGCTACTAGAGCCATCTCAATACATATAGTCAGTTCGCTTGAGCCACCATTTGGTCACTCGAACCTCCACAATGCGCATAACCATACACATATTGAAACTTAATGTTCAAACTAAGTAAATCTTTCTTCTCTTTTCTAATCATTTACTTATGTTGTTCATTAGCTTATTAATCCTTAATAATCAATAATTCACACCTAAAAATGCCCAGAAAGAGATATGAACGAAGATATGAACTCAAAATATCTTTTGAAAACATACTGAAACTGAATTGGTGGCTAGAGCCAACTTCTGGTCGCTAGAGCCATCTCAATACATATACTCAGTTCGCTCGAGTTACCATTTGGTTGCTCGAGCCAACTTATGCAGATGTAAAAGTACTAGGAGCTTGCAATGTTTGCTTGAGCCACCACTTGGTCTCTCAAGCGGTCTGCAGAATTTCTAAGTTTTCAAAAATAGAATTTGAGCTCAAAACATGCATTATAGCATGTAGAAGCTTGCATGATTATTCCAAACTCATGAAAACACTTTGATAATTATAAAAACATCTTAGATAACTCAAATACACGATCATTCATAAATCGTTTGCTCGAAACCTCATGAATTTACCAAGATTGAACTCAAACCTTCATGCATGTCAGTATTAATTTCAAAACTCTTTTTATGACTTTCTAAACATAAAAGTAAGCTTTCAAAACTTTTGAAACAATGATGCATTTGCAAAATAACTTGCGATTTCATAATGGATCATAGAATTCAAACCCAAAATGATAAAATTCTACATATTCATGCATGCATGTAAAGTTACAACACTTTCTTGGCATCATTTAACAGAATAAATGCAAATGATCATGTTAATTCCATGAACCAACTTCAAAACACACTATCTTTAAGAATTGAGGGTTAAATTCTTATCTAGAGCCTTCAAGCGCACTAGTTCTTGAACAATCTTGACCTATTCAAGATTGTCCTCCAAGTTCTTCTTCAATCTTTCACTTTCTCTCTAGATGGGAGGTGACTCTCTCTCTCTAAAAGTGTAATCTTAGAATTTTACACTTGAAAGGAGAAGAAATGCCCTCAAGGATGAGCGTATATCACATTTATATAGCTAGAATGTCTTAATATATTAATTAGAACATATGACTAGTTAAACACAACTTAATTAATTAAACTGAATCAATTTTTAATCAAACTTACCATATAGTTCTAAAATTTCCAATTAGTCTATTCATGTAGCCAATTTCGGTTTCTGATATCATTTAAGCCACCAATTTCAAATTCTAAACAGAAATCATAATAGATAGCTTTCAAATCAGACATATGTACACAAATTAATCACATGGCACATATCTGTAAACATCCCATTTTGACCGTCCCTAAGATTTGGGTGCTTTATTCCGAATACTCAATGACGAAATGATACACTGTGCAATCTTTCAAATCTTCAGCAAAAGAATTTGATTTCGAGCTTTAAAACCTAAACTTGTCACCCAATTTTGACCAAAACCTTCTTTTTTCTTCCATGACCACTCAAGGTGTGTTTGATTGGAGGGATAAGGGGGATGGGGAGAGGGGGAGGGGACTATTTACTATGCGGATTGTAATCCGAGAGAAGCATTCAATCTGACGTTTGTTTTTTTTTTTTAGTCCGCCGGACATGGAGTCTGACCAGACTCCTTATCCCCAATATGGGGGATTATATTATCCCGGGGGGGTGTGGGACAATTTTGGGGGGATTGTTTACTATTGAGATTAGGTGATAAAATGACCATTTTGACCCTCTACTATTTAATTATGCATTATGTTTAGTAAAATTTAATAAAATTTAAATGTCTCAATTTAAAAATAAAATAATTTTATTTAACTTTTTATTGATGTTTTATTTATTTAATTTTTTAAAAATAATTTATTTATAGATATTTTATTTTAAAATTTTGCTTATATTTTATTTAAAATAACATATATTTTTATTGATATTTTATTTATTTTATTTTATTAATTTTTAAAAATAAATTTATTTAATTGTGTAAAAAATAAAATAAAATAAAATTTTATTTAATCTAACTAAAAATAATTAAAATATTAAATATATGTTTAATATTGTTATTACTTAGTAAACAACTAAAAAATGGTAAAATAGTCTTTTACTCATTTATCCTATCCAGTCCGTCTAACCAAACATTAGATTCACTAAAAATAGTCCTTTTCAGACATCTAATCCCATGAAAAAACAAACACGGGATACGCATCCAATCCAACCAAATAAGCTGGGGGATTCACAGTCTCAAGATTCAAGTCCGATGGATTCTAATCCCCTATTATCCAGTCCGTCCAATCAAACACATCCTCAGAGAACAGCAGGCCAACAGATGGTCGGTAGGCCACTTTTATTGGGCCGATTGTACATCCTCTTGGTTGGTCGGCCATGTTCAGTGCATAAGACATTTTTGCAGCAGCAAGTTGCTCCCATGCACGAGATTTAGACCAGCTATCTTTTTTGGAGATATTTCCGATGTGAGTAGCTGAAATTCTATAAATAGAATACCGCCCTTAGAGTTTGGGGTAAGAAAAAATTGTTGAAGGCTTAGAAGCTTGTCCAACACACTTCTATGCCCTGTTGAATATAGACACACTATAGATACACTATTGAAGCTTAAACTTGAAGCTTTTTTCTGAAGTTTTGAACATTATTTCAGATACTTGGGGGTGTTTAGATTGAAATTTTTTTAACTAAGGAAATCTTCCTATATTTCAAGAGGTGAACTTTGAACTTTTTCATCACATTTTCTCTCTTTTTTTCTTTTCTTTACTAATTGTTTTTCAGAAAGTTTTGGGGCTGAAATATGTGATTTAAGGTTACAAAAAAGTGGAGGGGCTGGCCACCTTTCCTTAGGCTTGCTTGCTAGATGTAACCTCTTGGTTTTCTTCCATTTTTGCTCATATTTTTCAACTCTTAAATATGATTTTCAGCACTATTTTGTGTTGTTTGTGGGCTACTTAATATGTTAATTTATACTTTGAATATTATGAATTGTATTGTTGTAAGTCCTTACAAATTTGTCGTGTTTAGGATATAACGGTCAATTCGTTTGAGTTGATCGCTTTACTTTGATCCTTATAGCTTTCTTTATGCATATTGGAACCTTGTGGCTATGGGAGGGTTGAAACTTAGCCATCCCACCACAAGTTTGATTAACTAGCACTAAATTTCTTACTTTCATACTATTGTTGTTGTCCATCTTGAAGCTAAGTAATAGCTTCTGTGTCAAAAGTGTTGAAAAACTCTTCTCGACCATTTTTGAAACATGGAAATGGATGTCTCATCCTTATTTCATGACTAAAAGAGGAGTTATCAACAAATTTTGATAAGTTGTGTGTTTAAAGCTTTAAATTGATAGCTGGATTCTTGATTCTCTTTTCCTCAAAGTTGTTGTAAGCTCTCTTCTAGTTCCATCTTTGAAGCATGAAAATAGATGTCTCATTCTTATTCCATGAGTAGGAAAATGAGTATACACCAATGTTTTCATAGTTTTCATTCATTTGCTTAGTCTTGTTTTGATTTTGCTTTGAAGTCATATGAGAGCTCTTACATCAGAAGTATTGGAGACTCTCTTCTAGTTCTTTTTGAAGCACGAAAATGGATTTTAATCCATGTTTTATGAGTAGGAAGAAGAGTCTCTAATTGCTTTTCTCAGTTCTCTCTAAATTTGAGTACTCGCTTATTCTTATTTTCCATGAGATATAGTAGGTTTCAACCATCTCTTTGAATACTTCTTCTTAATTAGCCTTAGTTTTGTATCCATTGAATATTCCATCCCGTTGCTTCATGACTCATCATCTAAATACCCGTGGGAAGTTTGACGAGTTGTAAAGCAAACCTATTCACTCCTTGGAAGTCTTCATGCAAGAGGGAGTATGAAGGATAACCATCTTTTCGAAACCCTCTATTTTACTCAGTTCTAGTTCTGTTGCAGCAGGCTTTTCTCCAAAAATAGTGGCTGACCGACCATTCTTCTGTATGACCGACCATCTAATCAGGACAGATGATCGATTCTTTTGTACGGTAGTGGTGGTTTTTCAGTAAAACAGAGCAGATCTTGTGGCCAAAACAGAATTGTTTTCTGACTACGAACAGGGCAATTTCTGGTAGCAAGTAGAGGGATTTTCGGAGGATGTTCTTGCTTATGCGTAAGCGATTTCTCACCACTCATTCAATTCCTTTAGATTAGTCGCTTTGAGATTCGTGTTTTGTAATAATTAGTTAATAATTAGATAATTAGCTCATTCATTTATGTTTGTAATAATTAGTTAATTAGGACATTCAGACCCTTTTGTAAGAGGGCAAATTTGTAACATGCGATGTATGTCTTCCAACCCCATTTCTTTCTCCCATTATTTAAATGCTTACTGTAATTGCATAGCATCATATTTTATTTTATCACTACCATGATTTGTATCCATTTTGCATGCATTAAGGTCTGGCTCATCATACATGACATCATTGATTATTTCTTACTTGAATGCGTGTGTTACCGCATGTTTCGAGTGGATTCATATGACATATTCATAGTTGAATCAAGTAACCTCATTTTGTATGTGTTGCATTGGTCATGTGCATTTATTTAGGATCATGCATTTTTCTAATTATCAACCTTTCTTTAGCTTGCCTCGTTTGAGTACTAGGTGAGCATTTTTACTTTAGTATATCATATATGTGTTTGTGTTGCCATGTCGAGTATACTACCATGAGGCTACTCGTTTACTTGAAATATCTCTATGAATACTTGTGGATGGAGGCAATTTTGCTTAGAATGGAATGACTTTGATTATTTTACATATGAGCTCACTTTTATTTTGAGTTGCATATATTCAACACTCTTTTCAAAAAAGCATGAAATCAAAGCAATCCAAATTAAGTGACACGGTTTATACTTATTTGCTTTGCATAGTAATGTTAGTATATTAAATAATCAAAACATGAGCATATAATGTCTATAAAATTCACATCATGACTTAGTAGAAGCCGATCTTTGATCGGGTGAGTGGGATGCTCAATTCATGACCTTCCCCACTCATACCTATGTTCCCGAGCTGAGACAACTTTGGTTATAACGGACAAGTAGCCACGGGTTTCCTAAATTTTTCAAAAATATTTAGGTGGTGACTCTGAAATCTGGCAATACAGTCCATTTTTGGCATCTCTGATGATTAATGGATCTTTTGAGATTTGCCGGATTTGGACTCTCATTTATTTTTCTATTTCACATTGCATTTGTGAAACCAGATTTAGAACCACGGGAGTCTAAACAGTAAGGCAATCGCATCCGAGGAGACTAAACCCCTCCGAAGAGCGTGAAAAACCAACTATAATATCACAATTAAAACTTAACACATAATTAAATAAATATAATCATGATATGCACGTTGGGGTCGTCACAATCTCCTCACCTTTTTGGTCCTCCAAACTTGCGTTACCTTGTATCGATTATAGATCAGATATCTTGGTCTCATATCATTCTCTTTTCCCCTATTCAGTTTTGTTACAGAAGTTCGATTCTTTTCTCAGTCATTTTACAGTTCAGAACTCATGGTATTCGGTTCAGTGATTCATCACAGTCACCCAAAGTCATTTGGAAGTCATCAGAGATATATGACAAATCCATATATTAATCTCATGACAACAAAGGTAATACTAAAGCAATCAGTCACATGACGTACATAATTCATATATTCCCGTAAAATCAATTGTAAAGTATGATAATACTGAAGTAGTCAATCGCAGGATATACTAAATTCATATACTTCAAAGTAGTTGAGGTTTTTAATCCCAAATAGTGTTCATAATCAAGATAGTTCGCTGTTAACAATTCCTATAGCATGAATTGCAAAATCTAACAACACCGAAGCAATCAATCTTTAACATAATACATGTGTTCCCAATCAGTTGAGGGTAAATGTTCAAATATTGTTCACAATCAAATCAATCTGTTGTTGACAGTCCACATAAAGTTTTTAAAATAAGGTGAGTGTTCAAATAGACTCAAGTTCTCGGTCTGTAAATTCCCTTAGCAAACATAATCAGGTCATTCATTCAAAAGCAATTCGTAGTTCTTCATAGACGAATCAAATTAGATACAGGTTCTATCCCATCATTGTCATCAAAATTTTGTTCCAAAGGTCACAATCAATTCGTTTGGGTAGATAGTCGGCTATGTCATAATTTGTTCTAAGTTCATCAGTTCTCACAGTTTTATCAAAGTCATATCATGATGGTTCATATCATCTCAAAGTCATATCAATAGGTATAACGATTTGGGTTTAGACCCGACCCGTTTATTATTTTGGATCCAGGATTCCTCGTCTTGAATGATTTTTTTATATTTTTATTCATTTTATTTCTTATTGAGTTTGGTTGTTAGAGTGTCATTGTTGTGTTTAGAACATGTTAGGAGTTAGTTTTTCAAAAGAGTTGCTGCCCAGAATTTAGCTTGTTCGCTCAAGCGAACCTTCTTGCGCTCGAGTGGTCTTTGAGATCTTCCAGTATTTTTGTAGGTCTGCAAAATATTAGGAGTGTTGTGTTCTTTGTTTGAGCCGTGTTCCTTGCGCTCGAGCGGTCATGGCTTAAGCAGTCCTTCTTGTGCTCAAGTGGTTAGCCTCTGTCTACAAAACTTCTGGGTGGGTGTCATTGTGCGCTTGAGTGGTCTCATTTATTGTGTTTGGTCGCTCGAGCGATCTGCGTGTATATCAATCCCTAAAAGTCTCTTTTTGGATCACTTTTTCATTTCTCTCTCTCTCTAAACAATTCAAAAACCTAGATCTACTCTCTCTCTCTCTCTCTCTAAAAATCACCTTTAAACTTCAAATACACCCTCACTCTTTGATCTCTAATCGGAAAAGTTTGTGTTTTCGTTGACATTGAATTTTGGGGATTTTGGGCTTTCTCCTCTTCCGAAGTTGAGGTAGGGATTTTCATAACGATGTGCATATTGTTTAGCTTCGCTATCTGTTATTCTTATTAGTTATGTGTTTTCAAAAAAGTAGTTTGGATATATATTTATTGATGTAAATTTTTTTTGAAAAATACTTGTTTTTGGTTATGGTTTGGGATTGGTAACCTAGTGGTTGTTGTGTTTTGAGTTTTCAAACAAAATTGGGTTTTAAAGGGTTTCTCAAAACTTAATTAAAAACTAGGGTTTTGGGTGTTCTTTTTATGAAGAAAGAAGAAATTGGAATGGCTGTAGGATTTTAATTGAAATGAGGTTTGGTTGAGAAATGTTTGAATTATTAGAAAAATACCGAGTATTATTTACTCTTTTGAAATAGTGGTTTCGTTGGAAATGGTATGAGCGAATTTAGAAAAATTGTATGTTTTCAGTTGAGATTCACAAGACTCATGAGAAGTGTGAATGTTTTTTAGAAATCATGAGATTTTGTATAAATCATTGGGATTTCGGTTTGGTTATGATTTTGGAATATTATTATTGTTGTTGTCTTTTAATTGAAGATAATTGTTTTTGGCAACCGATGGAGGGTTGTATTGATTGTTGTAGAAACTGCATATGGATTAGGGAATGGAAATGTTTACAAATCATACATCACATTGTGCATATCATGGATTTGTAATTGGGGATTTCAATGATTCGGAAAACGTGTTGTTGTTTTTGAGATGCAGGTATTGTATTATTGAAAGGGTAAATAAAATGGTGAAACTGTAAGGGGGTGTTAAAGTAGAATTAAGTTGGCATGTGTGTCCAAGGTGTAAGACCTAAAACCGACGCTATAGGTGCCGAGCCTTTCAGTTAGTACCGGTAAAAATGGCATAGTGACTTGTATAGTTACTATTATGAACACTAGCTCTAGAGATTTATTCATTATATTTACCACTTGATTGTTTTGAAAGAATATTGTTGATTTGGAAAGATGTTTGGAAATCTTGCATTACATTGTCTCAAACAGAGAAAATACATGTTTCATCATATCATTTCACGTGCATTCATCTTATGACATTGTTAAGCTTCATTCATGTCATTAAGTTTTTTCTACTAGGCTTTGTGCTCACCCTATGAGGGAAACCACTTTTAGGTGAACTGGTGTGCCTCCGCCAAGGTGATGACTTGGGAGGATCTTGGAGCTTGAGGCTCGTATTTATTGTTTTCCTTGGTTATCTGTTGTACTTTAAGCCATGGGGTTTTTTGTATTGAGTTGTGACTCATTTGCTATAATCAAGCAAGGCCCTGAAAATCTGTAGCCTTTAAGGTATTAACTTTTAATAATTTAGTTTTATTCAATATGGATAAAATTCATGTTGTAGAACTAAAAGAATGTACTGAGGCATGTGTTGGAAATGATGTTGCATAATCATATTGTTGTTGTGTTCCACATGTTAGCAATATTATAATGGAGTAGAATGTTTATTTATTTTGAGGCGTTACAATTGGTATCATGTCACATTCACTATAGCAGTTCCCAATTAAGTCTCACATATAGGCATACAGGTTCACAATTATGCATAATATAGAGTTTACTATCCGGGGTATTCAAGCAAGTCACATAATCACAAAATCATGGTCTCAATTGTCTAATCAATAGGAATAAGTAATATAACAATCAATAGGAATAAGTAATATAACAATCATTTCGAGCAAAGGTATATAAATAAGTCCAAAGTCAATTAGCACATCGATATTCATTCACAATAGTAAAGGTACCTGGGATAATAGTCCTAGTGTTTTGAGTGTTTTCTGGGGATGAGTGCAAATACTTTCCTTTGATTAGCATTTTTCCTTATCATAAAAGGTCTTATCATCGGCACTGAACCAGCTGAGCTAGCGGTAGGTCTATTCATATTTTGTCTAGCCTGGGGACAGTTTCTTACTGTATGTCCCATCTTACCACATCTATAACAAGCTCTAGAAATTCGATAACAAATTTCTCGGTGCTTTTTCCCACACTTTGAACAAGTTGGTGCAAAGCCATTTCTTTGAGCAAGTTCATCTATGCTAGATGTTTCAAACTTCAATTTCTTATCCTTCAAAAATGCTTTATTCTGATCAGTGTGTTGTCTCTTTCCTTTCTATTCAGAAGATTAGTTCATATTAGCTTCAGACATCAATGCTTGGTCCAACACATTAACATATTTTGTTAATTTCAACATATTAACTTTCTCTTGGATCGAATTTCGAAGTCCTCTAAATTTTCTTGCCTTCTTATAATCGGTATCAACCATGTGAGGTGCAAATCTCGCCAAGTCGGTGAACTAAGATTCATATTAGGCCACTGTTCGGTTGCCTTGCTTTAGCCCTTCAAATTCAGAAACATTCTGATCTCAAACACATTATGAAAGTATTTTTCATAAAATATCTTTAAGAATTAAGCCCAATTAATGATTTTGTTTTCTTCTCGAATCAACATCCACCATCTTCTTGCGTCATCTTCTAAGGTGAACGTAGCCAACAAAACTTTTTGTGCTTCAGTGCACAGGAAGACTTCAAATAATTTTTTAATTCCGAGAACCCATGCCTCGACTTTCAAAGGGTGAACTCCTCCATGGAACAACGGTAGTTTCATCTTCTTAAACTCTTTTTTGAATGCAATAGTTCGGTCATCCGCCTGATGTTCTTGCATAGGCAGTGGAAGAGGTTCTTGTCGCACTAGTTGTTGTTGTTGCTATCTTAAGGCTTCAGCTATTTCTTGTACCATTCTTTCCAGTCTATTAAGTCGAGTTGTGGAAGCTTCTTCCAACTCATCTTCTTTTGTTCTAACCATGTTCTATATGAACTCAAATTATGACAAATATAGAAAGATAAGCATATACACGTAGGCATATTTGCACATAGGCAAACATTTTCTCATCATATTTCATATATCTTGGGTGCACAATTAATCATATACTTAACAGATGATTGTATACAGAACATTTATCAAATGAATGCACACTTAAGCACACTTAACAAATGAATGCATTCCTTGTTCCATTCTACAAACTCTTATTGCTCAAATGGACATGTGGGTGGTAAATAACTCATTGTAGACACCCCATTTTTGACCGCCTGCAAGACTTAGGCGCTTGGTTCGATACACTCGATGATGAAAGTTGAATTGTGAATTTGCAACGATTTGGATTCAATCAGGCTCTCGAAATAACCTCAAATTTTCAACATTTATCTTGTTTGAACCTGTAAGTTTCATTTTTGGACCTTTTTTCACTCTGAGTTGAATTTGGAACAAAAAAATAGGAGAAGGCATCAAAGCCCGGCCCAGTCGTGGTTATGAATGGCTAGCTGGCCCTCAGTGGCGAAAAGCACTGTTCTGGGCGGGAGCTCGCCAACTGTTCATTTTTGAAGATATTTATTACCTTTTGAGCCCGAATTCTATAAAAATGAAGCTGTGTGATTGTTTTGAGGGTTGAACAAAATTTAGAGAGCCAATATACACCTTGAGAGCTCCTTCTTCCTCATTTTTCCATTACAACCAATATTTGAGCTAACCTAGCCTCTTTGTATCATCTCTATACTCCATATACAACCTTGTCTCACCACCTTAGAGTCTTGGTTGATCTTGGAGAAGCATAATTTAGGCTTGAGAGTGAGTTGAAACCAAGTTTGGATCATCAACAACAAGCTTACCCCTTGAATGGTATAAGCTTGTTATCTTCTCTCTTGCTTTCATGTCTTACACTTGCTTCATAATTCTTACTGTTTTGTATTGTTTTAAGTCTATTTGAAGTTTTAAGGTTGGGTTTGAAGAACTACCACTCTTTTTCTTTGATATTTACACTAATTTTTAGAATTTTCAAAAGGCTAAAAATGACGTTTTGAGGTTTCAAAAGTGGAGGGGTTAGCCACCCCTCCTTATTCTTGCTTACTAGCCTTCATTCCTTTCCTTATTGTTTAGCTTTTTAAGCTCTTTTCATGCATGTCTAGCCTGTGTTTTTCATGTATTAAGGACTATTTTAGGGTTGTTCAAGCCTTTTAAATTGGTTCATGCTGTGTTTAGTTCATTTGTTGTCTTACAAGTTAGCATATGTCACTTGTTGCATGTTATTCCAAGCTTTTCTTTACTCATTTCCATGTTTGAGAGTCTAGTTTTAACAATCAATCCACCATCCATCTCTTTCATTCTTTAGAATGATTTCAACCGATTGAGGTTGTTCAAAACATGTAAGAAAGACTCTTACTTAATGGCTTAATCTTTTCGAAGATTCATTGCAAATGGTATAGTCTTTCTCTCATGTTTTAGAAGAACCTCTCGTTTGGCATTACTTCTTGTTTAAAGGACTTTAACATCAATATGGACAAATGGACTAAAGAATGGCAATGCTTAATAAAATTGGTTTAAAACTTGGATCAACACACATAAAGAAAGTGGCTTAAATTGCTTCAACTTGGCCGAATGTTATGCCAAGTTACTTGTGTCAAGAGTCGTCACATGCTAATCCATGGCACTTTGACGATTCTTGAAGCGTTGCAACTTCCCTCTTTGAGTTCATACTATGACAAGAGGGAGGGGTGGTCTTATTCTTTGCATTTTATTGACTTTTGTCCAAAATTGCATTCGAGACCATTAAGCAATCAATTTTCTCATTGATGTCTTTGGAATCAATTTCAACCTTCTCTCGAGGCTTTCCCATGATAGAGAAGGAAAAAGGGACAAGCAGAGCTTCAGAATGCTTTGTCTGCACTAGTTTCACCTCATAACACAAAAACAAAGCTTTGCACCAAATTGATGCACGACCGTCTATCTGTAGGCTCGGCCGGCCATCAGTGATGCACGCTCGACCCTCAATGTGTGGCCAGCAATGTCACGCCCCACTTTTTATTACTCGAAGTATTACCAATTTCATTTACTTAATTCCATTTCAGAGATAACATGCGGAAATAAACTCGTATATTCAACTTGAAGAAGTGAATAACATTGCTCTTATTCGTATGCAAGTAAATACAACATGAGAACACTAAATAAATTGCCCTTGGGCTTACATCATTAAAAAGTCAAGAAGAAGGGTATAACCCTTTTACATAAATGGCATTCCGCCAACACAAAAGAGGCCCCGTGGCCAACAAATAAGAAGATCCAAAACCTTGTAGCACATCCTGGCTATCACCTGAAAACGATTCAACAACGTGGGATGAACATATAGTCCAATAGCGATCTCAACATGATCCTCAACAATAACAACTTACAGATAGCTATGATCATGAATGTTCAATCTCATACTAGAATAGTAATGTGGCAGTTTCTACAAAATATACATAAGTATGAACTTTTCTCGAAAACAGCCATTTCATTCAACGCTATAAGCGGTTCCCCTTCTTTCCTTTTAATTACCCATTTTTCCAAACTTTCATGACTATAACAGTTTTAGAAAAAAAACAATTTCACCAAGCCCATTACTCTTCCCCCATTTTCCGTACTTACAACAAAATGACCTTTTTTGAAAACATGTTCACAAATACCCCACTTTCCTTCACACTTTCCAAAATCTCAAAATGGCATTTTGGTTTGTTCCCAATACATTCATATCAATACATGCATGCCTTAAATAAAAGGGAAATAACAAATCATCAACATGTATATAATCCACAAATGAGGCAGCTCGGCCTTTCAAAACTGTAACCATCGCAACCCATGACATATTCAGATACACTGACGATAACAATTAAAACTCTGCTCTATCGGCTATATGCACAGTAGCTAAGGATATGCCAAAGTGATAAGCGAGATAATAACTCATTTAAACATTTCATACCTCATAATAGATACACATTTTAGTCCTGTATCAATCTGTAGACGTCCCCCGAACGCCCCGGGAGGGATGAGTCCCGCGTTCGTTCGATATTGGGCTCACTACAGTTCAGGATTGTCACGGTTCTTAATCTGAACCAAAGAGTCCAAATCCGGCAAATCGTTTTGAGAAAACAGATTTTTAGAAAAGAAGTGCCAAACATGGACTGCTTTGCCAGATACAGAGTCGCCACCTAAATATTTTATTTTGGGAAAATTTAGGAAACCCTAACTCGTTTGCCTAAGGCCACGTGTCCGTCATCACCAAAGTTGCCTCGGCTCGGGAACTTGGGTACGATTGGGGAAGGTCACTTCGTGAGCACCCCTGCTCGCCCGATCAAAGATCGGCCTCTACTAACCATGATATCTATTTTTGAAAACATTGTGTGTTCTTATTCCGGTTATGATCCTAGATTTACTATGTGATGCGCACAGCATACAAGTATAGACTGGATCGCCTGAATTGGAACAAAACATTTCCTGTTTGTTTTCGAAAGATGGTTTGCTACTCGCAAGTAGGCTTAAAATGCAGATTTTGCCACCCTCAGGTGGGCTTAAGAAAAGATGGTTTTGCCACTATCTAGTGGGCTTAAAACACACATTTGATGAATTATTCCAATTCAAATAATCCAATCTTCACCCACATGCATTCAGGCAGATATATCACATAAGCAATTAGCCTCATGGTAAGCATGCTATCATGGCAGTCACTCACACGCATGCAAGGATGCTAAAGCATAAAACTTACCGAGTACTCCAAGCCAAAAAAGAAGCTAATTAGAAATCCATGCATGATCCTAATTATACAAAAATGCCTAATGCAACACATGCAAAAATGCAACTATAGCAGGCTCGGCTATTCTAATCATGGCATATGAAATGCTACAGCTAACATGTATTCAATTTGGAATTGAAAATACAATGCAGTTAGTATGATGCGCTGAACCCGGTGCATGGAAAACAGATGAATGAATGCAAACATGCTATCATACTGTATGCTAATTGAAACATGCCCTAATCTAACCATTATAAGCGGATAAATAAAAGGGAGAAAGACGTGGGGTTGGAAGACATACAACACACACACGCACACTTATTACAGTTGTGCCCTCGCGCAGAGGGTCCGAATAAATAGTACAGTCCAAATAATACAGTCCGAATATAAACAAATTCCTAATTAATTTACAAATTAACTAAGAAAAATAATAAACTGGCATGCAAGCCAGGGACTGCCTTGACTCTTCTTCAGATGATGGATGATGCATGTCTGGGCTGCCTTGTGCGAAAATCCACTGAAATGCCCCGATTAGCCTCTGTTTTGCAATGATTTCTTGGAAAGCGCGCCAAGCTCCGGAAGGTTGCTAATTCTTGATTTGCTGCAACAGAGAGCAGGAAAGGGGCATAGCAATGCATTTTCACAAATGTATGCATCTCTCGATCCTCGTGCCACCAATCACGCATATCGATGCATGATGGCCGAGGAGTCAAATTGTGCAACTCAATATAGAATGAATGCACACATAAACACAACAGGGCCTAGACTCCATCATGGATAATCCGGAGTGTCGGCGACTGGGAATTGAGACACGTTCCTTTACTTGGAGTACGAAACGTACCTCGTTTCCCGTGCTCGGACTAACTCCTATCCCAAGCACAATGCAATATGCATGATATGCATGAAATGCGACTAAGATACAACCTAGCATACACAATGCTATGAAATGGCATACACGATGCACGAGATAACATGGCATACACAATGCGCTAACATACAACCTAGCATACGTAATGCTATGAAATAAAATGGCATACACAATGCGTAAATGGACTTACACTAACACAAGTGGACCTCAGCCACACTCGTATAAGAGGCCATAAGACGAAAATGAGACACTCGAAATGCGTGTACACATGCACGCAAACCGAGGACCGACCCTAAGGCACCAAATGCCACTCTAACAAGACATGGCAAGGCATGAAATATGATATGCTAGCATGCAAATTTCAGCGCTAAAATATGACTCAAAACGGCCCCGAATCATGACAATATAGCACTCGATGCATGAAATGGTCCCGAAATGCAAGATTAAGCACATGAAATGACTTGTAGCTACATCAAGCATGCATTATTTGTACATGAAGTATGAAGACAGATTCAAGGCAGCCCCAAAACAAACATTTTTACAGTTTTAATCAAGGCCGAACAGCAAACACAAATAGGGCTAAACCGATGCGCAAAAATGGCCCTAAATGTGAGATAAAGAAGCAAGTCACAGCTGCTGGCCCCAAAAAGATAAGGGCCCTTCAACAATGTTGAATAGGGGCCCAAAATATGACCTTTTACAGTTTATGACCGGGCCAAAAACAGTACAAAAGCATGCTCAAAATACCATGCAAAACAAGGCCAAAAAGAGAGATATAACACAAAGTGCAAAAAGGATGCCTCAAAAAGTGAAAGACCCTTAATGAAACATGAAGACGGGGTCAAAATAAGGCTGTTTGTAGTTCGGACCAGAGCCCAAAAACAGAAGCATAAGAGGCTAACAAATTATGCAAAAATGGAGCCAAAAGAGAGATATAAAGGCAAGTAGCAAATGGAAGCCACAAAAAGTGATGAGCCCTTCAACAATGTTGAAGAAGGTCTCAAAATAAGATACTTTAAAGTTTATGACATGCCTCAAAACAATTTATACATAGGCCAAAAATACTACACAAGAAAATGGCATACAAGAGGGGTAATGAAGTAAGTGCAACAAGGAGGCCTCAAATAGTGAGAGGCCCTTAAACAAATATGAAAAATAGCTCAAAATAAGCCTAGTTCCAGTTAAGGTCGGAGCCCAAAACAGCAAACAAGTATGGATTATAAATAAATCAAGAAAAGGCTAGAAAAGGGAAAAATGAAGCTCACCCTTGAAGACTATGCCTTTGACAACTTTTGGACCAAAGTGCAGCACTCCTAGGCTCTGAAGAACAACCTCCAGCTACTGGAATGGAGGATGGAAGGGTGGGGCTATGGGTTGGTGAAGAAATGGTTGTAGGACTTGAGAGTTTTAGTGTTTGGAAGTATAGAGAGAGAGAGATACAACAAGGGAGCTTAAAGGGAAATTGTGTAACCCTCAAAACCAGAGCTCGAGGCTGGTTTATATAGGCAAAAAGAGGGAAAAAAATGGGGGGAAAAAATGGAGGGAAATGAATCAAGTTTCCCCCCAAAAGGGCCAAACCCTCGGACATGGGTGAAGTGTAAAACAAAATACATGGCTAGAATGTACTTGGGACAAGGATCATGGCCGGCTAGTTTAAATGGGCAAAAAAGATCATCCACCAGAAAAATGTGGCCGGTCAGCTACTTTTTCTGACTTTTCTGGCCGGCCTGCTACATTTTCTGGCATTTCTGGCCGGCCTGCTACTTTTCAGGAAAAAAAAATGGGCTGCCTGGAAGAAATGTGGCCGGTGGGTGATTGGGAAGTCCAATTGTGGCCATTCAAGTTTCCAAATTGAATCCCCGGAAGTTATCTTTCCAATGGCGCAAACTTTGCATTAAAATTCTTCCTGTGGAAAAAGTTATGCCCGTTTCCGTGAAGCCGCGCAGATTCGGTCCCAGCCGGAGTGAGGCCCTACTTCAATCAGCCATATCTCCACTATCCGGAATTGGATTTAGGAGATTCTTGAGTGAAAAATGTGGCCCCGGGAGTAATCTTTCCAACGGTGGTGGCCTCATAGCTTGATTCCAAGTATGTGAATGAATAGGCCCGATTCGGCGAGGGCTGTTCAATTCTCTCTTAACGATTCATGCCCATTTTCTTCCCCAACTGGACTTCTTCCCTCTTCTCCTCTTTTCTTCAACTTCAAACCCCTAAGTAAGGTATTTTGAAAGATTTTTCAAAGATTTTATCTCTCCTTCATTCATTTCCACTTTGTCCTTGCTCGGTTTACCGAAAAGCGCAACTTTTAACAAAATGCGAGCGTTAGAACAACATAGGAACTTTATTTCAAAAACATTTTTGAGAGAGAGGGTTTTAAGACTAAAATATTTTGATCAAGATTGTTTTGGTCCGGAACAGGGGTATGAAGTTGAGATTTGACTCTCTCTTTGCCAAAGAAATTGCACCTTTCCCCTGCACACCTTTTTCCACCTAGTAAACTATCAGTCACGTCCAAGTCTTAAAGGTAGTCAAAAATGGGGTGTCTACACAATCTCAGACAAAAACACTTCCATACTTCACAAATGATACACATTTTGGTGTTGTATCAATATCAAACAAAAGCACTTCTATGCTTCACAAATGATACACATTGTAGTGCTGTATCAATGTCAAACAGTTTCCGGTTTAGAGGTCCATCCCCTATCTTCCCCTAAACCGTGGAGTACATCCCCTATCTCCTCCCACACAACACAATGTATATAAACAATTATCATATACAAATTCCTCAATACAACAAAGCATCAATAACAAGTGTAATACATACACATAAACTAATCAATAATGTTTAACCAACACAAGTGTAACGCATACATCACAATTCAACACACAAATGTCATCCTCCACCGATGACCAAGGACAAAACCTCTAGATGCATGTATTCAGTACACCTAATAAAAGAGACTCAACTCTCAAGCAAACCTTAAACCCAACAACGACACTAGTACGATAGGTAAGGATAAAACCCCGAAATGTGTGTATTCGACACTCATGATACAATAGTTCAATTCTCAAATTTATTTTTCGAGACTCACATAGAGTTAACATTTCATTTACTATTTTCATGATCAACTTCATAATTTTCTTAAGTCAACATGTTCCAGCACTTATTCCAAAAACACTTTTCCCTTTTCACGAAACCAATTACATTCTCTTCATTTTACAAAATCAATTCCATGGATAATAAGCCATAACCCAACTTGATTCAATACGTTCATTTCAAAATAACCCCAATACCATAATTAATCCCTTAACTGTTAACACCTTCTACACAACTCATATTAACAATAGAAATTTACCAACATTGTTCAACCGTAAATCATTTTTATTTTACCAAATCAAAATATAATTTAGGGCTTTCTCTTCTTTCAACAATAACATGCTAATTTTACTCTCTAATTAGTCCAAACCACAGTCAGCGATAACAAAACCATTCTCAAACAACCAACCCTAGGTTCCCCTCATGATTTTCAAACAAATCCAACACGGATATGATTTTCATGCAATACAAAACTACCACATGTCTATCTATAGACGGAGTATTGAAAAGGAACAAAGAAATCCCTACCTCAAATGGAGAGACCAAATGGAGAAGATGAAGGCCAAAAACCAAAGTGCTCCAAATCGCCAAACTTTCAGATTAAAAATGAAGCCCTCAACCCACTCTACCTTTCTTACAAAGGACTTAGTATAGATTTACACTAGAGGGAGATGAAAACCTAGAGAGAAGGTGTGTAGGGAGAGAGAGAAGATGGTTCTAGGGTTTTGAAATCAAAAGGGAGATGAACAAGTGACATTGAAAGGTTGTTATTAAAGCCCATTAATTGGAAAATGAAAGGACAAGTTAGAATTAAATGAGCACTAATTGAAATTAAATGAACACTAACTAGCATTAAATGAACACTAACTAGAATTAAATGAACACTAGTTAGAAATATGAATGGACAAGTTTGTCATAAAATCCCACTAACGGAATATGAATGGATCACTAATTGGAATTGAATGAACCATTATGAAAATTTAATAGACACTAGTTGGAATTAAATGGACATCAACCCTTGGTTTCCAAACACAACTAACCTGTTTTAAACCTACCCAACACGACCAAAGACTCATATACAAAGAGTAAAGGATGGAAATAGGAAAAAGACAACAATACATCCACGGAACCGAGTCTGAAATACAATTAAACAATGAAGGGAAAACCGAGCTCGCTATAACCTCCCCTCCTTAAAGAATTTCGTCCCCGAAATTAAGAGTACACCAGAAACACAAGTCCAACTAACCACATAGCACTCAACACCCGGGCACTTAGAAAAGAAACTATTCTCACCTCAAACCTCTGGTTAACTCTCACAAAAGAAAGGGCTTACCAAGGAAACACGTTTCAAAAGGCAACACTCAGGCACAAAAGTCTCAACAAAACCAAACCCTTCCCGAAACAAATCACCAAAACACCCGACTAGTGCTCCAAGCTATGTCACTACTCAACATTCATAACTTCACATAAGACAATCAAAGCAAATCTTTTGTATAAATATAAGAAAAATCATTCTTTTGTTCATGAGACATTTCTCAAAGATAATCAAATTTTCAATGTTGACATTCAAAAATAAATTTTGCATTTTCCATGCGAAACTTAAAAGTTTTGTAAACATTTTTCATAAACCCATAATACATAAACATCTCCAGTTTATTTGCCAAAAACTATTCGTTTGGAAATTCTCATAACATTCAAATTAAATCAAATCCTCAACATTTTCCTTTCAAAGATTGCCGTCAGCATCCACTCAAGAAATTCTCTTCCCACTCACAAACCATACCCAATAACCAATAACACCACTAACTCATTTCACCCACACATAGTCACCAACCGATAACAAGTCACAATACGAACACCACCCAAATATATAACTGATGGGATCACAACAAACTCATTAACTAGCAAAGCCCAAAACACTAATCAACACACTGGTACCATTTCCTCTAACCCGAGATACAAATCTCATGCTCCCTCGTGTAGACATCCTATAAAGTCCAAAAACAAAACCACACTTACTGCACAACACAACAGCCTTTCCCGAGGCATACACTTACCACCCTAAACATACATTTCTATTACATATAAACATTTAAACATTTAAACACATAATTGAATCAACTCCATAAAGATAGTCACTCATCCCGGAACTCTCAAGGAATTCCTATCAGAAACCACGTTGATCAGGCGTGTTTCCAAGAGGACCTCAAAGCAAGTTCACCGGCTACGAGTACTATCCAGAAAACTTAATCCCATGCCCACATAAATGCAACATACAAGTCCTAACATTCATGTTAACTATATGCAACGTCCTCACTACATGAAGCAAACCCACTATAGTAAAAACTACTTCCCACGAGCCAAAAGTGTTCAAACCCGGCTCGCTCTGATACCAAGTTGTCACGCCCCACTTTTTATTACTCGAAGTATTACCAATTTCATTTACTTAATTCCATTTCAGAGATAACATGCGGAAATAAACTCGTATATTCAACTTGTAGAAGTGAATAACATGGCTCTCATTCGTATGCAAGTAAATACAACATGAGAACACTAAATAAATTGCCCTTGGGCTTACATCATTAAAAAGTCAAGAAGAAGGGTATAACCCTTTTACATAAATGGCATTCCGCCAATACAAAAGAGGCCCCGTGGCCAACAAATAAGAAGATCCAAAACCTTGTAGCACATCCTGGCTATCACCTGAAAAAGATTCAACAACGTGGGATGAATATATAGTCCAATAGAGATCTCAACATGATCCTCAACAATAACAACTTACAGATAGCTATGATCATAAATATTCAATCTCATACTACAATAGTAATGTGGCAGTTTATACAAAATATACATAAGTATGAACTTTTCTCGAAAACAGCCATTTCATTCAACGCTATAAGCGGTTCACCTTCTTTCCTTTTAATTACCCATTTTTCCAAACTTTCTTGACTATAACAGTTTTAGAAAAAAAAACAATTTCACCAAGCCCATTACTCTTTTCCCATTTTCCGTACTTACAACAAAATGACCTTTTTTGAAAACATGTTCACAAATACCCCATTTTCCTTCACACTTTCCAAAATCTCAAAATTGCATTTTGGTTTGTTCCTAATACATTCATATCAATACATGCATGCCTTAAATAAAAGGGAAATAACAAATCATCAACATGTATATAATCCACAAATGAGGCAGCTCGGCCTTTCAAAACTGTAACCATCGCAACCCATAACATATTCAGATACACAGACGATAACAATTAAAACTCTGCTCTACCAGCTATATGCACAGTAGCTAAGGATATGCCAAAGCGATAAGCGAGATAATAACTCATTTTAAACATTTCATACTTCATAATAGATACACATTTTAGTCTTGTATCAATCTCAGACAAAAACACTTCCATACTTCAAAAATGATACACATTTTGGTGTTGTATCAATATCAAACAAAAACACTTCTATACTTCACAAATGATACACATTGTAGTGCTGTATCAATGTCAAACAGTTTCCGGTTTAGAGGTCCATCCCCTATCTTCCCCTAAACCGTGGAGTACATCCCCTATCTCCTCCCAAACAAAATCCGGTTTAGAGGTCCATCCCATATCTTCCCCTAAACCGTGGAGTACATCCCCTATCTCCTCCCAAACAAAATCCGGTTTAGAGGTCCATCCCATATCTTCCCCTAAACCGTGGAGTACATCCCCTATCTCCTCCCAAACAAAATCCGGTTTAGAGGTCCATCCCATATCTTCCCCTAAACCGTGGAGTACATCCCCTATCTCCTCCCAAACAAAATCCGGTTTAGAGGTCCATCCCATATCTTCCCCTAAACCGTGGAGTACATCCCCTATCTCCTCCCAAACAAAATCCGGTTTAGAGGTCCATCCCATATCTTCCCCTAAACCGTGGAGTACATCCCCTATCTCCTCCCAAACAAAATCCGGTTTAGAGGTCCATCCCATATCTTCCCCTAAACCGTGGAGTACATCCCCTATCTCCTCCCAAACAAAATCCGGTTTAGAGGTCCATCCCATATCTTCCCCTAAACCGTGGAGTACATCCCCTATCTCCTCCCAAACAAAATCCGGTTTAGAGGTCCATCCCATATCTTCCCCTAAACCGTGGAGTACATCCCCTATCTCCTCCCAAACAAAATCCGGTTTAGAGGTCCATCCCATATCTTCCCCTAAACCGTGGAGTACATCCCCTATCTCCTCCCAAACAAAATCCGGTTTAGAGGTCCATCCCATATCTTCCCCTAAACCGTGGAGTACATCCCCTATCTCCTCCCAAACAAAATCCGGTTTAGAGGTCCATCCCATATCTTCCCCTAAACCGTGGAGTACATCCCCTATCTCCTCCCAAACAAAATCCGGTTTAGAGGTCCATCCCATATCTTCCCCTAAACCGTGGAGTACATCCCCTATCTCCTCCCAAACAAAATCCGGTTTAGAGGTCCATCCCATATCTTCCCCTAAACCGTGGAGTACATCCCCTATCTCCTCCCAAACAAAATCCGGTTTAGAGGTCCATCCCCTATCTTCCCCTAAACCGTGGAGTACATCCCCTATCTCCTCCCAAACAAAATCCGGTTTAGAGGTCCATCCCCTATCTTCCCCTAAACCGTGGAGTACATCCCCTATCTCCTCCCACACAACACAATGTATATAAACAATTATCATATACAAATTCCTCAATACAACAAAGCATCAATAACAAGTGTAATACATACACATAAACTATTCAATAATGTTTACCCAACACAAGTGTAACGCATACATCACAATTCAACACACCAATGTCATCCTCCACCGATGACCAAGGACAAAACCAAGTCCAGTGTTTGACACTGTGTCCTTAAGACAGATTCGTCCTCTCCATGGTGCTTTCAGAATTTGGACGTCTATCTCCCAGGATAAAATGATCTACTACAAACAATAGCAGCACTACAAATTGTGTAACATATACGTATGACCGCTCGAGCGGGAACAAAACGCTCGGCCGAACAAAAATCTGAACACCTCGAGCGCATAAGCTCGTCTCGGCGCCAACACAAGATAAGCACTTCGCCGAGCGCGAAAACCAGGCCCGCTCGGCGGTAGATTTACCTCCGACGATACCCAGAAGGTACTACCGCTTGAGCGCCACAACCCATCGAGCATAAACAAACCGCTCGAGCATAAAAAATCCATTCTGCAGAGTTTTGCAGGAGGAACACGAAATACTGGGGTATGCATCCCGCCGCGCAAAGAGACCCGCTCGAGCGGATCGACCTAAAAACTGGACAACAAGGAATGGAAAACCAAGGCCTAACCACCTTGTAAACAACCTGCTCAGAACATCCTAAAACTCAATCAAGTTGGAATTTAAAGGACTCGGAAACAAGATGGATACCACCACCAACTTCACGACCGAGTCGGAACACACAGAAAAACAGGTAAGGGACAAAACCGGGATCGCTATAACCTCCCCCCTTAAAGAATTTCGTCCCCGAAATTAAAACTTGTTTTTTCAAAACAGGTTTTCTCATCTCAACGATATTACGACATAATATTTAAACACTTCGACCCCATTACCGATCAATTCCATCTACTTTTCAACATGGCATTTCAAACACTATATTACAAGTTGCATTATAATCATGCAGATTTTTTTTCCATTTCCAACAAGCATGGGTTCACAGTTCATATCATAATCAATATACTATACAAAACTCCAATTCTACAATATAGCCAAATATATAGCAATATCATAATCAACCCCCATTTACCAAGGCAAGTTTTACAACATACTTCCATTAATACCAAAACAATTACCAATGTTTTACGACTTAGATCATATATAACTCTTAAGTCCAATACAACATTACAAGATTCTAATACAGATTACTCAATCAACAAACAATCCGGATATTTCTCGCGGACCTCCAACTACGTTCCCAAGTGGCTTCCATCCATCCGTGATGTTTCCACAAACCTTCCCAAAGGAATGGTCTGCCACGAGGACTTGGATCCCGCTTATGCCAAAGTCCCAACCGGTCTTCTCCTCATACGAGGCATCCTCATCTTACCTCTAATCAGTCCAATTCTAACAATGCGATGGATTGGTCATACTTCCGAAGCGATATCACATGAAAACCTGTTGTTAGATGCGCCCGCCGGAGGGAACCTCGCATACTACAGTTCGATCGAATTTGTATCTACGGTTCTTAATCTGAACCAAAGGTCCAAAAATCGGCAAATTCGTGTTTAAGAAACAATTGATACTTGCAAAGAAGTGCCAAACATTGACTCGCTTTAGCTAGATACAAAGGTCGTCCACCTAAATATTTATTTATAGGAAATTTAGGAAACCCTGAGTGCGTGCCAAGCCACGTGTCCGTCATCACAAAGTTTGCCTAGTCGGGTCCAACTTAGGGTACGAGCGGGAAGGTCATTGGCCCCCTCTCGCCCGTCAAGATCACCTCTACTAATCACGATATAATTTTTATGAAACATTATGTGTTCTTATACCGGTTATTAACTAGCTAGATCTATGTTGATGCGCCAGCACAAGTATAGACAATGGCTCAATTGATCAACTTTCATGTTTGTTTGCGAAAATGTGATTTCCACCTCAAGTGGGCTTAAATTTGCGATTTGCCACCTTCAAGTAGGCTTTGAAAATGATTTTGCCACTATCATAGTGAGGCTTAAAGCTCACAGTTTTCGTGATCATTTCTAATTAGTAATTCAAGCCTCCATCCCACAGGCATTCAACCAGCTTTAGCATTTAAGCACATAAGCCTTATGCGGAAAGCATGCTAAAACATGCACATTCACATTCATGCAAGTATGCTAAAGCATAAAAAATCACCTAGTACTCCAAGCTAGGAAGTATGAGTTAGAAAAATAATGCATGATTCCTAACTGTACAAGATGCCTAATGCAACACATCAATATGCAATTAATAGGCTCGGCTATAATATGACATATGGATCATTTGATAACATTCGGTTAAACACGATATTCAAATAAGTTATTGAATGACAATGCATTTGAATGATGCGCGAGCCTCGGTGCATGCAATATGAATGAATAGATGCAAGCATGACGTATGCTAATTGAAATATGCCCCTAATCTGACCATCAAAAGCGATTAAATAAAAGGAGAAAGACGTGGGGTTAAAAGACATACACACACGCATGCACACTTATTACAAATACACCCTCGCGAAGGAGGGTCCGAATGAATAAAAGCTAACCAACTACTAACGCAATTAAGCAACTATTTAAGCTAATTATAACGAAACTAATTAATAGCTATCTATAAATAATTAAAACGAATTTAATATTCTAGTTAACTAATTACAAAATGAAATGAATACTAGTTAAACTAACTATTATTACAAACTTAATTAGCTAACAACTAATTAATGACAACACATATCTTGATCTATTGCAATTAAACTAATTAGTAATCCCGGGAAGCGAGGGAGGCCATACATGCTCGGTTTTCACCGAAAAGCCATTCATTGCTGCTGGATGCCTCTGTTAGACATATACACCAACAAGTGTCCACTTCCAGAACACTCTTGCTCCATGTGGGACTTGCCTTTTTCCGGCCCCGCCTTTCGGAAAGGGTTTGAAAAGAGCCTCACAGTTCGACTCCCGCGGTTTGAATCTAGTCTCACAATACAATGTAAAACTGATAAACACCAAAGAGCCAAATCCGACAACCTTTTTTGGAAAATCGAATTTAAATCAAATAATGCAAAATTGACTGCTTTTGCCAGTATTACAGAAGTCGCAACCTAAATGTTTTAATTTTTTGGACGAATATTTAGGAAACCCTTATGACTCGTGCCAAAAGGCACGATCCTATCCCGTCTCGGCATGTAATTTAGGTAATCGAGAGGGAAGTCCTGAAATGAGGCACTCGCTCGCCCTAATCAATAGAATTCTATAGTTCTCTTTCTTTATATACTCAT
>NW_021026323.1:227636-300174 GCF_004153795.1 Camellia sinensis
ATATGAGTTTTTATAAACATTATGTGTTCTTATTCCGGTTATTAAACTAGCTTTACTACGTGACACACACAAGTAAGTATAGACTAGTCGTCAGATTTGGAACAATTCAACTCATATTTGTTTACGAAAATGGTTTGAATTTGCCAACTCAAGTGGGCTTAAAGATGCGGTTTTGCTACCAAACATAGTGAGCATAAAACATGATTTGCCACAACAAAGTGGGCTTAAAACACACATTTGTTGAATCGTTCTAATTCAAACAACAAGCCTTCATCCACAGGCATTCATGTAGTTTAGCATTTAAGCACATAGCTTCATGGCAAGCATGTAAAACATGGCAACATGGCAATCACACTCATGCAAGTATGCTAAAGCATAAAGACTTACCGAGTACTCTAAGCCAAAACAAAAACTAGTTAGAGAGATGCATGATCCTAACTATACAAGATATCTAATGCAGCACATGCAATAATGAAATTAATAGGCTCAGCTACTAATATGGCATATGGATCGATTTGAACAACATGCAGTTAAACACGTATTCAACTAAGATATTGAAATTGCAATGCAGTTTGAATGATGCGCAGAGCCTCGGTGCATGCAAGACAAGATGAATAGATACAAGCATAAGGTATGCTAATTGAAATATGACCCTAATCTAACCATCAAAAGCGATTAAATGAAAGGGAGAAAGACGTGGGGTTGGAAAGCGTACACACACGCACACACACTTATTACAACATTACGCCCTCACGAAGGAGGGTTTGAATGAATTAGCTAAGCTACACTAAGCTAAGCTAATTAATTATTACAAACCGAATTAATCAACTATTCTAGTTAACTAATTATTACAAACCGATTAGGCTAATTAATTACAACATGAATTAACTAACTAATCTATTTAAATAATTATAATATCACTTGCAAGAATTAGCTACAACTAAGTAACTAGGCAAGGCAACTAAAAGGCCTCGGGAAGTGAGGGATGCATGCATGCTCGATACTCCACCCGAATGGCCACTGTTTTGCTGCTACAAGCCTCTATCACACAGAAGCACTTACACTTTCCTCTTCTCCAGATCAAATATGTTCTGCCTCAGGAACATTCTGCTGAATTTCATTGGTGGCCGACAGGGGGGACCGGTCGGCCATTGCTAATGGTTAGTGGACCAACAAAGGTGGCCGGTCAGCTACTGATGGTGGCCGATCGGCCAAAGGTGGTGGCTATCAGCCACCTCTGGTTTGGACTTCCTTGCTGCAACAGAGAGCACAACAGAGCAAAACAATGCACTTTTGCAGGTTTGTTTGTTCTGTTTATACTCCTTATCATCACACAAGCTCAAAAGAGAGAAACTCTTGGCTCTCAAACCATCAATCAAGCAATTTTCATGCATGATGGCTAAGGGACCAAGTTTATACAAGTCTAATGAGTGCAAAACAAGACTCAAAAAGACCACTACCCTATCATGCATGATCAAGGGTAATGGAGACCAAGAAAAATGGCACATTTCATCACTTTTAAGTATGAAATGTCCCCTTTTCCTTGTGTTCGAATTAATGTCCGATTTGAACACATGTAATGCAACACGAAAGATGCTTATCTTGCTTTTTTTACTTGTTCATTTTGTTTACTCATTTTATATTACCGATTTATTCTTTAATCGATTAAGTCCAAAAGTGAGTGCTCTCTAATGAAACGATGGCTCAAACAACGAGTTGCTTTAGGCATGAAAAAGACATTACACTGTTGGTAATGAACTCCCTAAGGGATTAAACCATTAGGTGCAACACCTCCATTTCACACTTAGGCAAACAAGAGGTTTAAAACCACTTTCAAAGCAAATAAAAGAATGAAGAATGGAGGGAGATTGCAGAGATTTTAAGTGCTAAAATGAAGTGTAAAACAATACTAAAACATGCTACTAACTCAAAAGAATGATGATTAAAGCATTAAAACACCAACCTAGTGAAGGAATTAACACTACAACTATGCAAAACAAGCCTTAACTGAACTAACCAGCCTAGAATTGGTCACCGGCCATGGAGAATGGTCACCGGCCGCAAATTAATCCATCGGCCGCTTATGGATGGTCGGTCGACACTTCAGATGGCCGGCCGGCCAAATCTTCCTGCAGAATCTGTTTTTGACAACAGCAGAGGGCAAAACATAGCATGGCAATGCATTTCAAGCAATGTATGTTCCATTCACACCCCTTATCATATTCATGACTCAAAGGGATATGATTCTCGATTCTCAGACCACCAATTGCACATTTCCATGCATGATGGCCCAAGGAACCAAGTATGCATTTTGATATGGAATGCAATGCACATAATCAAGCAAAGGGGGCTCAACCTCTATCATACTCAACTCAAGAGGTGAAGCATGCATGCCAATGCAATGCATCCTAGGTATGGAGGCTAGTATGCAACATGGCGAATGCAATGTGTAATGTAGGTTAGGCACACAACCTAAGTAAAGAAGCATGTAAGGCATGAAGCAATGCAACCTACAAGTATGCAAGACACAATATGGATGTTCAAGCATGCAAGCAAGCATGTGGCTTCATTCAATCATGCAACAACACACTAGTATGCAACAACACACAAGGTGAGCATGCAACAACATGCAAAGGGGTGGACTTAAACTAATTTAGGCAGCCCTCAAACAAGCCTAAAACAGTGGCCAAAATGATGCAACAAAGGCATGAAAACACACACACAAATATGCATCAACAAGGGCCTAAACATGGAGCATAAGCCATCAACTCTTCAAAGCATGAAAGGGATGAAAAATGCAAGCATATAAGCACATCATGAGGTATGAAATAACATACCAAATGATTCCAAACTACTGAAACAAAGCAAGGATGGCATGCTAGAGAGGCCAAAGCTTAAGGCATTCAAGAGGGATTGCATGGTAGCTATACAAAGCAAGACATGAATGACTCAAATGACCTAAAACAGTCCCTTAGCACATCAAAATATGCATATAAGCTTCACAAAGCTTAGCCAAAACACATGAGCATGGTAGTCTAAATGCTATGCATGTATTGAGGCAAATCATGACATTACAAGGCATGTATGCTAAGCAAGCATGGTGTACCAAAACCAACTAAAAACAGAGCTATATCATGACATAATAAGCATAAATATCAGTCAAGGCATGGCCAACATGAACCTAAACATGATGTTCACTAAAGAGGCAAAAATGGCCCTTTTCAAGGACAACAAAGAGAGGGGGTGGCCCTCTCCTTCTTAGGACCTCAAGGTACCATCCTCATCACTGAAATCTCTCAAGATTTCAGTGGTGAGGAGGCCCAAACACAATGGTCTCGGAGCTCAACCGAAATGGCACAAAACAAGGGCCAAACAAGCCTTAAGAGGGGTCAAACAACCCCAAAGCTTAAAACACCCTTAACAAACTATTTAGAGCAGACAAAAATAAGACTTTTATATGTTATATGCTAAGCTCAAAAACAGATGCAAGATAGGCTAAAAAGCTTTGCAAAAATGGGGTAAAAAGGGACAAAAGTCTTACCCTTGTAGACCCTCTTCACAAACAATGTTCCAGCAGCTCTTTTGGTTCCAAACCAGTCCAAAAGCTTCAAGGAAAGACCTCTGGTACCTCAGCAAATAAGAAAAGGTGTGATTGTGGGTGTTTGTGCACAAAAATGAGACTAAACACACACTAAACACAAGAGAGAGAGAGATATAGAGATAGAGGATATATGTAAACCCTAACCCTAAATCTCAAGCTCTGAAAATGCTGTCTAAGTTGTCTAACCCCTGAACAAGAGAGAAGATGTTCTCTTTTATAGACAATTAGTCTTGTAAAGCTTCCAAAGGAAGCTAACAAGAAGGCAATCCCTCCATACATGTGTATGGAGGGGGTGACAGTGTATGTCAGCTGCACAAAAATATCTGCAAAAATAGATGCACAGTAGTCGGCCGGCCAAAAATGCAATTGATCAAAAAAAGATAGCCGGCCGGCCATCTATAGTGCTGGCCGGCCAAGAATTTGGCCGGTGGCAACAAAACACAGCCGGTGGCCTCAAGCCATGGCCGGTGGAGTGTGGGGATGGCCCACAAGCCATTCCTTGCCCCTCAAAGGCAAAGCACAAGTGTTTAGTGCAAAACCAGACACAAAACAGTCGAGTCGAGAGATCCTGAGGCAAGGCACGTAGCTGAGACCTCCGGGAACTCAAGACGAACACAAACATGGATGATCACCGAGTGTTCAAGCGGTGACGTCCAAGTCTTGAGGACGGTAAAAAATTGGGTGTCTACAGTTAGAATGAATAAGCTAAGCTACACTAAGCTAAGCTAATTAATTATTACAAACCGAATTAATCAACTATTCTAGTTAACTAATTATTACAAACCGATTAAGCTAATTAATTACAACATGAATTAACTAACTAATCTATTTAAATAATTATAACAACACTTGCAAGAATTAGCTACAACTAAGTAACTAGGCAAGGCAACTAAAAGGCCTCGGGACGTGAGGGATGCATGCATGCTCGATACTCCACCCGAATGGCCATTGTTTTGCTGCTGCAAGCCTCTGTTGCACAGAAGCACTTATACTTTCCTTTTCTCCAGATCAAATATGTTCTGCCTCAGGAACATTCTGCTGAATTTCATTGGTGGCCGACAGGGGGCCGGTCGGCCACTGCTAATAGTTGGTGGACCAACAAAGGTGGCTAGTCGGCTACTGATGGTGGCCGATCGGCCAAAGGTGGTGGTTGTCGACCACCACTGGTTTGGACTTCCTTACTGCAACAGAGAGCACAGCAGAGCAAAACAGTGTACTTTTCCAGGTTTGTTTGTTCTGTTTATACTCGTTATCATCACACAAGCTCAAAGGAGATAAACTCTTGGCTCTCAAACCATCAATCAAGCAATTTTCATGCATGATGGCTAAGGGACCAAGTTTATACAAGTTTAATGAGTGCAAAACAAGACTCAAAAAGACCACTACCCTATCATGCATGATCAAGGGTAATGGAGACCAAGAAAAATGGCACATTTCATCACTTTTGAGTATGAAATGTCCTATTTTCCTTGTGTTCGAATTAATGTCCGATTTGAACACATGCAATGCAACACGAAAGATGCTTATCTTGCCTCTTTTACTTGTTCATTTTGTTTACTCATTTTACATTACCGATTTATTCTTTAATCGATTAAGTCCAAAAGTGAGTGTCCTCTAATGAAAAGATGGCCCAAACAACGAGTTGCTTTAGGCATGAAAAAGACATTACACTGTTGGTAATGAACTCCCTAAGAGATTAAACTATTAGGTGTAACACCTCCATTTCACACTTAGGCAAACAAGAGGTTTAAAACCACTTTCAAAGCAAATAAAAGAATGAAGAATGGAGGGAGATTGCAAAGATTTTAAGTGCTGAAATGAAGTGTAAAACAATACTAAAACATGCTACTAACTCAAAAGAATGATGATTAAAGCATTAAAACATCAAGCTAGTGAAGGAATTGACACTACAACTATGCAATACAAGCCTCAACTGAACTAACTAGCCCAAAAAAAGAGCCAAAATGGGTTATTTCAAGGGCAAAAACATCCTGGACTAAAGCTAAATTAAGCTAGAAAAACATGCTAACATATGAAACTATCTAGGCATGCAAACAAGACACAAGGAGAGGAGACTAACCCCTCCAATTTTGGACTTCAAAACAAGGTATTTACCACTGAAAACCCTCTGAAATTCAGTGGTTAAAAGGCCCAAAAAAGTTGGTTTGAAAGTGATGAAAAAATGGTACAAGAGCTTAACAAACAAAGGAGCAAGAAGGGTGGACCACCCCTAACTCAAAGAGACCTCAAACCAACACTTTAAGTCACAAAAACAGAGTTTTTGGCAGTTCAAAATTATCCCAAAAACGGTTTGAAAAGATGGCAAAACAAGTATTGAAAGCAAGCTTAAATAACAAGTGTTATACCTCTTGAAGCTAAGGCACAAGATAGGCGACAAACCAAGCTCAAACCTCCTTCTAGAGCTCAAACAAGTCTCTAAGTAATCTCAGCTCAAAGGTGAGAGTATTTGGTTAAGCGCTGATGTGCAAAATCTAAGAGAAACTAAGCAAATGTGTGCAAAATAACAAGAGAGAGAGAGAGAGAGAGTGATATTTTTGTTCTAAAAATGCTAAGCCTCAAAAATGGGGGAGGAACCCCCCTATATATAGAAAAACAAGTCTTGAGCTTGTGAACATCTCACCATACATCTCACCAAACACGTGTATGAAGATGCAACTCAATGAGAAACAACTGACATAGCTGGCAACAAATATTTGGAAAAAGAGACCAATGGCCGTCGGCCACCACTGATAGTCGACGAGAACAAGCCCTGGCCGACAGCCTAGGGGGCTGACCGACAGGTTACCCACTCCTCCAGACTAGAGGCAACAAGCTCTTGGTCCATAAACATGTACAAAACAATTAAGGTTTCAAGGCTCAAAGTCAGGGCATTCCGTCGAGGACTTTGGGCGCTCAAAGCAAACACAAATAAGCACAATCATCGAGTGCACAAACGATGACATCCAAGTCTTGAGGACGGTCAAAAATGGGGTGTCTACAGTTGCCCCTCTTTGACAAAACTTAGAAGTCATGAAATGACGGAAGTGAATGTCAAAGCCCAGAGACAACCCATTTTTGACAAGGCCAAAGACTTGGGCAAACAGACAAGCAAGACAAAATAAATGGTTGTGCCCGCAGGCTGCCTACGTATCCCTTTGCAAGGAATCAAACTAGCGTAGTTCTGGGGCAAGATGCAAGTGAAATGCACAATGCAAAAACATAACTTATGATCGTGCAATGAGGCTGTAATGAAACATCTAGATGCAAATGTTATGCAAAGAAATGCTACATTCAAAGAAACCAAAGTAAGGTATAGCAAACTCAAACATGAACAGAAGTAAGTAAACATGAACCACACCACATTTCATGCAGAAAGGATGTAAGAAAATTATGCAAGCTTAACCTCGCGACGAGCAGGAAAGGCAAAGAACGACCGTCGGGTACACCTAAGGTCTCAAACAAGATCCTAACACATTGCACGCAGAAGAAAACAAGGATGGTGTGAACACCAGGACACACCTGAGCGCTAAACCAAAAGGAGCGGTGTAAACATCGGGACACACTCGAATACTTTTAACCAAAAGGAGTGGTGTTAACACCGAGACACACCCGAATGCTTTTAACCAAAAGGAGGTGTAAACACCGGGATGCACCCAAGTGTTCGAAATCAAAGCGTCCTAACGCGCCGCACGCGAAAGGAGAAAGTGAGGTGAACACCGCGACGCACCTGCTTGTTCAAAACCAAAACGTCCTACCGCGTCGCACGCGAGAGGAGAAAAAGGGTGACGAGAACACCAAGATGCACCCAAATGTCTCTAACCAAAGTGTCCTAACGCATTGCACGCGAGAGAAGAAGAGAGGTGTACACCGGGATGCACCCGCGTGTTCGAAACCAAAGCATCCTAATGCGCTGCACGCGAGAGGAAAAAGTGAGGTGAACACCAGGACGCACCCGTGTGTTCGAAACCAAAGCATCCTAATACGCCGCACGCGAGAGGAGAAAGAGGGTAAACACCGGGACGCACCCGCGTGTTAGAAACCAAAGCGTCCTAACGTGTCGCATGTGAGAGGAGAAAGAGGTAACGAGAACACCGGGATGCACCCACGTGTTCGAAACCAAAGCGTCCTAACGCTTCGCACGCGAGAGGAGAAAGAGGTAACAAGAACACCGAGACGCACCCACGTGTTCGAAACCAAAGCGTCCTAACGCACTGCACGCGAGAGGAGAAAGTGAGGTGAACACCGGGACGTACCCACATATTCGAAACCAAAGCGTCCTAATGCGCCGCATGCGAGAGGAGAAAGAGGGTGAACACCGGGACGCACTCGCGTGTTCGAAACCAAAAGGAGTGGTTCGAAGGACATGAATGATTTCACCTGGAACTCCTCTGAATGAACCATACATACAATATCGTGCATGCATAAGAGAGAGACTCAACAAGCCAGACCATTAGAACTTGTATGTGGACCCTTAGAAATTGAATGTACGACAATTCTTGACTCCTGAAGAATGAAGATACTCGACATCAACCTCATCCTAGAAATAGATTTGTTACTTGTACCTTAGCTATTATCGAAAGTTGGCAAAAGAAGGAGATGACTTACCATCCAACATAATGCTTTCATTATTTAAGGGGGATAGATTAATGATGCAACAAATCAACCAACACAATGGGAAGTGTAGATCGCCACATTAGGAAATTGGCAATACAAGCCCTCACACTGAAGCAGCAGCGTCATTACCCATATAGTCAACAGTTCAAGAAGCGCGGGAGATTAGCTTATCTCGTTAGTCATTAATCAGGGAGGAATTTGATTCAAAACGCTATTATTAGAATAAGACCATTGGCGACTCTAGACAGAACAGAGAATAACACAAAAGGAGAAGATGATCTGAATGATTTAAAAACACGTTGCCAGCACTAAGACGCAATTTGAGACATGAAGAATGACTGAAATTTCGAGGACAAAATTTATTTAAGGGTGATAAGTTGTGAGACCCCTAACTTTTGTAAACCTTATTAGGTCCCTAAATTTTGAGTTATTATAATAAAGCTCTTAGTTCGTCAATTATTCACAAATTAAGCCCTAGACCGAAAAAACATCATGGACGAACACATACAAACCCTAATCGACCTTGGAAGCTTAGAAATCATTTCTAACACTCTAATATTAATTATTTAACTCTCAAATTTTAGATTAATCTCTCTAAACCTTAACTTTCGGTTTTCACAGTCTTCGTTTGGTTATTTACCTTTAAATTCAAAGTAAGATAATACAAACCGAATTATTTTACAGTTGAAACAGATACTTTAATTAAGCCCAAGCCCTCACATTTTTATTAAATCACAAGTTGACCCCAAACAAGTACTATTATATATTTATATATATACTTGTACCCTAAAATTTTTTTTTAACATTATATTTTACAATTTCCAAGATTTGTACACAATATATATATATATAAAACAAGTCCATCAATTCACCATCACATGGCTAGCCATCATACCCCCTAGGCTATAATCATTGTACTTTAAAATCCTTTGAAATCTTGGAGCAATAATGACTTTGGTACCTATAAAGATTTGCTATACATATGTGTGTACTTCTAACTAGAAGGTATTTACATTAGCTGTAAACCTAACTAGATCATAATTAAATACATAATTAAGGTTCTAATCCTCCCTCATTCCATTACATTTAATATGAAGCTCCTGAAAAATGTATTTTCTTTAAAAACCCTTACGTTTGAATTATTTCCATAAAGCCCCTTAGTTTCTTAAATTATTTCGAATCTTGCCGGTTATCACTTTTAATTTTTATCGAAACAAGAATATCCTAGCCAAATTAGGTTTCTTAACCTAATTTAATTTAATTCCACATGAATAAGGTTCCAATAAACGAGTTTAATTCCAAGCCCTCACTTCCTTATTAACTTCAAGATTTGCCCCAAACTAGTACATGTACTTTTTATACTATAACACCACCAAATCAATTTGTGGATGTATATATACATTGGGAATATGTCCATAGCACACATATATTGAATAGAATATTCTCCATTTCCCTTTCCCATGGCCGGCCAACCTAGGGGAGTGTGAGGGATTAATTTTCAAGGCTTGTAATCCTGGCATTCTAGAAGCAAAAGTACCAAGTACCCTTAAATCTGGGGATTTTGTCCCCAACCTAGTTCCATTCCAACTAGAGGATAACTAAATCTTGTCTAATCACATAATTAAGTCCCCTAATCACTCCCTATTCCATTAGACTCCAAGTAAATCCAAACTTTTCAATCCAATTCCAACTAGTGGGCCTTTGTGTCTTTTCACACCCAAATTTGCCTATATATACAACCACCCTCTTAGCATAGCATACACAAACAACACATACACACACACCTACATTCGGCCTAAGAGGAGAGAAAGGAGAGCAAGAGAAAAGTCTTGAGAGGGAGAGGAAGGAAGAGGAGAGCAATCTTGTTCAACTTGGCCTAGCCTAGCAAGTAAGCCACAACACAACTCTCTCTTTCATTTTCCTTTTTCAAATACATGCTCTTAAGGGTTCTAAACATTGTTTTCAGATGTGTTTTAAAGATTCCTTGTGTTAAAAATGAAAAGAGTTGAGCCATGATTCTACTTTTCTTGTAGTTTCCCTTAATCGGTACAAAACTATCTTTTTCATACCAATCTCTCAAACTTTCCAAAGGCACACCTTCAAGATGAATTTCTGAGTTTAATATCCATTATTTAGCATGTTTTCATCACACAAAAGAAAGGAAGAAAAATTTCCCCTAGTGGATCTCTCTTCTCACAAATCCTCTTATTTTTTAGTATTATACATTAAAAATCTATTTTTACAGCCAACTTTCAAGAATTTTAGAAAACTGTAGAAAAACATTCTGGACCTCCATTTTATGTGAAAATCTTCCTTAAGAAGTTATCTTTCAAATAAAATCGGTTTCATTGAAAAAGAGTGAGCGGTTGTAAGAAAATCAAATTTTCGTAACGGTTAACGAATCTGGACAGCGCTGGAACATTTCTTAAATAACTAAAAATCTAGAAAAGATATTACATTTCCGAAACATGTTCTGAAAACTAGATTAAATTCTCTACGAACCATAGGAAGGCCGCGTTCGGTAAAAATCTAAAACAACCCTTTCGATTTTAATCTTTAACGGGTATTAAATCTGAAATTTCTGTTTGACATTGGTATTTCATGCTATTGTGTCCATGAATATGCTTATTAATTTATGATCATATCTCAATATGATATTTCACATGTCATAGGGTTATGTATTTTATTTTAATCTTTCGATGGTGCTCACACTTATGCAAATCTAGAAATTATATTCGTGTGCGAATTTATTCCCTTAACTACTTGAATATGCCTAGAACTACTTGTGCCTATCTTCATATGTGAATCTCATGTGTTGTAACCTTGTTTCCTTCTATTTGTGCTATTTAGTTGTTCAAACTTGTGCAAAAGATGTAGTTTCAAGAGCATGTCCTAACTCTGACTTAAATTATCTAACTCAAACGGGAAACTTAATGAGTGGTAATGGGTTGTGAATTTTTAAACAAGATTACTAAGATATTGATTGGTTGACAGGGATGCGTTCCCAATTTGGAAGTTAAAATCTTGCACAAGTGGTTTTCGAAACCCTTGAACGGAGCGGTTGTATTCAGACCCTAGGTATTTGGTGTAAGAAGGGATTTGGGCAAGGCCCATTATTACCATCTCTTTTGAGGCACTGCGGTTGGCGCTACGCGGTATATAACCGTTGGTAGGCATCCGAGGTTAGTTCTGCAACAAAGCAGCAAAAGAGGGGGCATACTGAATAATCCGCGTCCGATTCTTGTGGTTGGGAGGATGAAGCCTCTTCGGGGGATTTCTAGATTTCTAACATTTAACCTTGTATTCCTTTATTATTGAATGATTATCATGCTTCATTACTTGCTTGTTATAATTGTGATGGTGTATTGAATTGGGAAAAATGGACGGGATGTGTGTGCGTTTACTAGGCATTCAAAGCTCATGGCGTTTCATGCCAGGTATCGAAAAAACATACGAAGCCAACAAAGAGTCAAAGGCATTTGAACACTTAAGTTTTCCTTAGAGAAAGTTTGGAACCATATTGCTCATTAGTCCAATTGTGCTTTTATTATTCTTTTTGGATTGTATTAGTAATGGAACTCATTTTGTAAGTTTAAAAATTTAAGACACTGTAATAATTATTTACTTTGTAATCCTATGCCTATCTCTGCATTGCTTATGAGTCCTTGCGTCAGTGCCTTTTAAGATCTGTCAAAAGGGTGGTGCGCTACCTAAGAAAGTTGGACTTAGAAGGGAGGCTAACTTGACTCCTCTGGCAATCTGGGATCTTACTCGGTCATTGGCCACAGGACTCATTAGTGTCATTTCCTAGACTCATAACCTTAGATAAACCCTGTATTTAATTGATAATATATTCTCTGAAGTTCAAAATTTTTGGGGCGTTACAAGCTCAGTTTTTCTTTTTTCTAATTTTTTGTGCTCTAACTTTTGCCTAGGTCAACCTTCTGGGTTTTCGCCCTAGCGAGCCTCTCAAGGGTAATATTTCTTCAACTAGTCCATGTTGATTGGTTGGGAAAATTCTAGGCCATCCAGGTCCATAAGAAAAACAGCTCCAGCCGACCAAATGGTTTTGATGATGTAAGGGCCAGTCCAATTGGGTCTGAACTTGCCCCTAGGGTCAAGCTTGGTTGTCTTTGAGCACTAAATCCCCTTCCTTAAGATTCCGAGACTTAACTTTCTTGTTAAAGGCCCTAGCATTCCTACATTGATAGCCTTGAACATGGTACAGTGCTTTTAGCCTCCTCTCGTCGAACAGCATCAGTTCTTCGAACCTGCTCTGCTGCCAGTCCGTTTCTATCTGGCACTTAGCCATAACCCGCAGTGATGGAACCTCTATTTCAATTAGCAGAATAGCTTCCATCCCATAAACCAGAGAGTACAGAGTTGCCCCAGTAGATGTCCAAATTGAAGTTCTGTAGCCCCAGAGAGGAAATGGCAATTTGTCTGGCCAGTCCCTGTAGGTCTCAACCATTTTCTACAAAATGTGCTTGATGCTCTTATTGGCAGCCTCAATAGCTCTGTTGGTTTGCGGCCGATATGTACATGACTTATGAAAAGCCATGTTGTATTTCTCCAACAAGTCGATCACTTCTCTCATAAAATGGGAACCATTGTCTGAAATAATCTTATTCGGAACCCCATATCGACAAATGATGTTATTCCTGATGAACCTGGCTACATGCGATGCTTTCAGCACTGCATACGATTGGGCTTCGACCCACTTTGTAAAATAGTATATTGCCACCAGGATATACTCATGCCCATTCGAGCTTTTCGATGTAACTTCCCCAATAACATCGATTCCCCAGACTGAAAAAGGCCATGGTGAAGTCATGTTGTACAGCTTTGACGGCGAGATATTAATGTGATTTGCATGAATTTGACATTTGTGGCATCGCCGGACAAAACTAATACAATCCTCCTCCATGGTTGACCAGTAATACCCCTACCTAAGAATCTTCCGGTCTAGCATTACTCCGCTCATGTGTGCTCCACACTCTCTTCCATGGATGGCCTCCATTAGGCGCTTTGACTCTTCTGCATCGACGTACAACTTGTCCATTCCTAGATGACCACGTTTGTACAACTTACCCCCGCAGATGATAAATTGAGCAGCCATTCGCCGTATTGTCCTTTTATCTTTGGCATTTGCCCCTAGTGAATAAGCTTTCTTTTCCAAGAAATTCCAAATATCATAATACCAGGGGTTTTGATCTTGTACTTCATCTATTGCGGCGATCAACTCGTAGGCCGGCGTGTATCTTTGTTCAATAATGATCGGACGCATCCGGACTCCAAAAGGGATGTCTATCATGGAAGATAGAGTTGATAAGGCGTCAGCGAACTTGTTGTTTTCTCTTAACAGATGCGTGAAGGTTAGCTTCTCAAACCTAGGAATCAGAATGCCCAGGGTTTGGTGATAGATTTTCATCCTTTTTTCTTTAACCTTCCAGTCTCCTTTTGCTTGAGACACAACCAGGTTCGAGTCCCTGATGACGTCCAACCTTTTTGCCCCTAGTTCCAAGGCGGCTTCCAAACTAGCGATATATGCTTCATATTCTTCCTCGTTTTGGATACTTTGAACCGGAGTTTGAAAGCTAAAGGTATGTGGGAATTATCGGATGCTATCAGCAACACCCCTATCCCATTACCGTACTGGTTAGATGCTCCGTCAAAGTACATTGTCGAAGTTTCTTCTTCGACCTGCAGAATGGCTTCATCTGGGAATAGGTATTCTACTATTCCGTCCCTTTCCACCGGGTGACCTGTCAGGAACTCAGCTACCGCTCTCCCCTTGACAGACTTGCGAGTCACATCAAATCAAATTCGAAAAGAAGAAGCAGCCAACGAGCTAGCCTACCCGTAAGCGCTGGTTTCTCGAAGAGATATTTGATGGGATCTAATCTCGAAACCAGAATTATAGAGTGAGCTAACAGGTACTGCCTCAACTTCCTGGTGGCCCATACCAAAGCTAAGTAAGCCTTTTCCAATGGCGTGTAACGGGTCTCATATTCCAGCATCTTCTTGCTCAGGTAATAGATGGCTTTCTCCACTCTATCCTTAGATTCCTGTGCAAGCATGCAGCCCATAGTCGTGTTGGTTACTGACAGGTACAAAATCAACGGCTTCCTCGACTCTGGCGGTGACAACACAAGTGGGTTTTGAAGGTACTGCTTGATATGCTCAAAAGCAAACTGACATTGGTCATCCCATTGGAATTTCTTTCCTTTCTTCAGAAGACCAAATAGTGGTTCACAAGTCAAGCTTAATTTTGAAATAAATCGTCTTACGAATTGCACTTTACCCAGAAAGCCTCGCATCTCCTTTTCAGTACTTGGTGGTGGCATTTCTAGTATGGCCTTGATTTTGGAAGGATCAACGTTGATGCCCCTCTCTGTGATCAAGAAACCCAGCATTTTCCCTGCTGTTGCGCCAAAAGTGCACTTCTGTGGATTCAGCCTCAACCGACATTCTTTGATCCGTTGGAAGAATTTCTTCAAGGCGGTGTAGTGTCCCTCTCTTTCCTTAGAGTTGACAATCATGTTGTCCACATACACCTCGACCTCTTTGTGGATCATATCATGTAAGATAGTGGTTGCAGCCCGTTGATAAGTAGCCCCAGTATTTTTTAGACCGAATGGCATCACCCTTTAGCTGTAGGTTTCCCACGGCATGGTGAAGGTAGTCTTCTACATGTCCTCGGGTGCCATCAAGATGTGGTTATACCCGGAAAATCCATCCATAAAGGAGAGCAACGCATGGCCCGCGGTGAAGTCCACCAACTCATCGATGTGCGGTAAAGGAAAGTCATCCTTCGGGCTGGCTCTGTTCAGATCCATGAAGTCTACACACACTCGGATTCTGCCATCTTTCCTTGGCACCGGAACAATGTTGGCCAACCAAGTCAGATACTCAGATACTAGCAAAAACCCTACGTCTATCTGCTTATTGACCTTTTTCTTAATCTTCAAAGCCCAATCTGAGCGTATGTGGACTCGCCTTTTTCCACGCCCTGCCTTTCGGAAAGGGGTGAAATGAAAGGCCTCACAGTTCAAACTCCCGCGGTTCTGAATCTAGTCTCACAAGTGCAATGTGAAACTGATAATCACTAAAGAGTCCAAATCCGGCAAATATTTTTGAAAATTTGATTTTAAATCAAATAATGCCAAAATTGGACTGCTTTGCCAGATACAGAGTCGCCACCAAAATATTTTTTATTTTGAAGAAATTTAGGAAACCCTGACTCATGCCGAAGGCCACGTGTCCGTCATCACCAAAGTTGCCTATGCTAGAGAACTTAGGTACGGGGGCGGAAGGTCATGAATTGAGCAGCCCCGCTCGCCCGATCAAAGATCGGCCTCTACTAATCATGATATGCTTTTTTATAAACATTATTTGTTCTTATTCCGGTTATTAAACTAGCTTTACTATGTGACGCACACAAGCAAGTATAGACTAGTCGCAAGACCCGGAACAATTCAACTCATGTTTGTTTTCGAAAATGGTTTGAATTTGCCACCTCAAGTAGGCTAAAAAAAATGCAGATTTGCCACCAAATATGGTAGGCTTAAAACATGATTTTGCCACAACAAAGTGGGCTTAAAACGCACATTTGTTGAATCATTCTAATTCAAATAACAAGCCTTCATCCACAGGCATTCAAGCAGTTTAGCATTTAAGCACACAGCCTTATGGCAAGCATGCTAAACATGGCAATATGGCAACCACACTTATGCAAGCATGCTAAAGCATAAAACTCACTGAGTACTCCAAGATAAAACAAAAACTAGTTAGAAAGATGCATGATCCTAACTATGCAAGATGTCTAATGCAACACATGCAATATGCAATTTAATAGGCTCGACTACTAATATGGCATATGGATCGATTTGAACAATATGCGATTTAAACACATATTCAAAGAAGTATTTGAAATGACAATGTGGTTTGAATGATGTGCGGAGCCTCGGTGCATGCTAGACAAATGAATGGATGCAAACATGCAAGCATAAGGTACGCTGATTTGAAATATGTCCCTAATCTAACCATCAAAAGTGGTTAATTAAAAGGGAGAAAGACGTGGGGTTGGAAGACATACACACACACATTTATTACAATATTATGCCCTCGCGAAGGAGGGTCCGAATGAATAAGCTAACTAGCTACACTAATTAAGCTAATCATTACCACACAAGATTTAACTAACTATTTTAAGCTAATTAAATATTACAAATCAATTAATTAGCTAAACACTTAACTAACTAATTACAAAGAAATTAAGCTAATTAATTACAACATAAAGTAATTAACCAACTACTCTACTTAAATAATTACAACGTTTGCATGAATTAGCTACCACTAATTAACTAAGCAAAGTAATTAACAGGCCTCGAGAAGTGAGGGATGCATGCATGCCCGGTTTCTCCACCCGAAAAAGCCACTGCCTTGCCACTGAACACCTCTGTTTGCGTATTTGAACACCAATAGTGCAGCTAGCTTCCAAAATGCCTCTGGTCCACTTTACTAATCAAACTGTGCAAATTTCATTGATGGCTGGCCGGCTACCAATAGTGGCTGTTGGCTACCATTGGTGGCTGGTCGGTTACTGCCGGTGGTTGTCAGCCATTGCTGATGGCCGGTCGGCCACTACTGACTTGAACTCTCTCTTGCTGCAACAGAGAGCAAACAGGGACGAAGTAGTGTATTCTGAAGGAGTGTTTATATTGTTACCCTCCTTATCATCAAATAAGCTCAAAGGAGCGTAACTCTTGGCCCTCAAACCATCAATCAAGAAATTTCCATGCATGATGGCCAAAGAACCAAGTCTGTACAAGTTTAATGAGTGCAAATCAAGACTCAAAAAGACCACCACCCTATCATGCATAATCAAGGGTAAAGATGACCAAGGAACGTGGCACATTTCATCACTTTTAAGTATGAAATGTCCCATTTTCCTTGTGTTCGAATTAACTCCCGATTCGAACACATGCAATGCAACATAAAAGATGCTTATCTCGCCTCTTTTACTTGTTCATTTTGTTTATTCATTTTACATTACCGATCTATTCTTTAATCGATTAAGTCCAAAAGTGAATGTGCTCTAATAAAAAAATGGCTCAAACCACGAGTTACTTTGGGCATGAAAGAGGCATTACACTGTTGGTAATGAACCCCCTAAGGGATTAAACCATTAGGTGTAACGCCTCCATTTCACACTTAGGCAAACAAGTGGTTTGAAACCACTTTCAAAGCAAACAAAAGAGTGAAGAATGGAGGGAGGTTGCAGAGATTTTAAGTGCTGAAATGGAGTGCAAAACAATACTAAAACATGTTTTCAACTCAAAACAATGATGGAAAATGCCTTAAAACACTAAGCTAGTGAAGGCATTTATACTACAACCATGCAATACAAAGCTCAAATGACCTAGACAACCAAAAATAGAACTGAAACAGGTCAAAACAGAGGCAAAAACATGCTAGACTAAAGCTAAGTTAGGCTAGAAAAACATGCTAACACATGAAGCTAACTAGGCATGCAAACAAGACACAAGAAGGGGAGGCTAACCCCTCTAATTTTGGACTTCAAAAGTTGATTTTTACCACTAAAAAACCTCTGAGATTTAGTGGCTAAAAGGCCCAAAAAGGTTGATTTGAAAGTGATGAAAAGATGGTACAAAAGCTGAACAAGCAAAGAGACAAGAAGTGTGGACCACCCCTTAACTCAAAATAGCCTCAAACCACCATTTTTAGGTCATAAAAACAGAGGTTTTTACACTTCAAAACCAGACTTTAAACAGTTAAAAAAGATGGAAAAACAAGTATACAAAACAAGTATAAGCAACGTAAGTTCTATACCTTTGAAGCAAAGCACAAAATAGCCACAAATTCAAGCTCAAACCTCCTTCTAGAGCTCAAAGGAGGCTCTAAGTTATCTCAACCCAAAGGTGAGAGTATTTGGTTAAGGGTTAGTGTGCAAAAACTAAGGACTTGTAAGCAAATATGCACAAAATATCAAGAGAGAGAGAGAGAGAGAGAGAGAGAGAGAGAGAGAGAATTCTAAAGAAAGAGATATTTTTTTGTTCTAAAATTGCTAACCCTCAAAAATGAGAGAGGACACCCCCTATATATAGAAAAACAAGTCTTCAGCTTGTGAACATCTCACCATACACGTGTATGAAGATGCAGCTCAGTGAGCAATAGTTGGCACAGCTATCAACAAATATCTGGAAAAGGAGACCAATGGCCGTCGGCCATCACTGATTGCTAACCAGCCACCTCCGGTGGCCGACAGGTCACCCACTCCTCCAGACTAGAGGCAACAAGCTTTTGGTCAAAAAACATGCACAAAATAGATAAGGTTTCAAGGCTCAAAGACAAGGTGTTCTGCCGAGGACTTCGGGCGCTCAAAACGAACACAAACAAGCACAATCATCGACTGCACAAACGATGATGTCTAAGTCACGAGGACGGTCAAAAATGGAGTGTCTACAGTTGCCCCTCTTTGACAGAACTAGAAAGTCATGAAATGACGGAAGTGAATATCAAAGCCCAGAGACGACCCATTTTTTACAAGGCCAAAGACTTAGACAAACAAACAAGCAAGACAAAACAAATGGTTGTGCCCATAGGCTACCTATGTATCCCTTTGCAAGGAATCAAACCAGCGTAGTTCTGGGGCAAGATGCAAGTCATATGCACGATGCAAAACATAACTTATGATCATGTAATGAGGCCGTAATGAAACATCTAGATGCAAATGTTATGCAAAGAAATGCTACAGTCAAACCAACCGAAGTAAGGTATAACAACCTCTACTATGACAATAAATAATCAAACACGCCACGCGTGAAGATCACGAGCCAAACCACATTTCATGCAGAAAGGATGTAAGAAAATTATGCAAACTTAACTACGCATCACGCAGGCAAAGAATAACACGACCATCATGTGCACTCGAGGTGTCAAACAAGATCCTAACACGTTGCACGTGGAAGGAGACAAAGGATGGTGTGAACACCGGAGCACACCCGACTGTTCTTAACCAAAGGGAGCGCTGATAAACACCGGAACGCATCCAAATGCTCGCAACCAAAACAAGGAGTGGTGGTAAACATCGGAACACATCCAAATGTTTTTAACCAAAACAAGGAGTGGTGGTAAACATCGGAACACATCCAAATGTTTTTAACCAAAACAAGGGGTGGTGATAAAAATCGGAACACGTCCAAATGTTTTTAACCAAAACAAGGAATGGTGATAAACATCAAAACACATCCAAATGTTTTTAACCAAAACAAGGAGTAGATCGAAGGACAGGAATCATCTTACCTGGAACTCCTCTAAATGAACCATACATATAATATCGTGCCTGCATAAGAAAGAAACTCAACAAGCATATCACAGTAAGAGTGCATGTTCTATGCAAATGTAGTGACAACATGTTCTATGCGAAATGAATTGGAAGCATGTTCTATACAGCAAAGGTGTAAAAGCATGTTCTATGCAGCAAACGGAGAAATGCATATTCAATGCAATAGTACAAAATGCATGTTCCATGCACGATCAATAGCACAGAACGCGTATTCTATGCAAGATTAACAAATGCATGTTCTATGCACGATCAATAGCACAAAATGCATATTCTATGCACGATTAGCAAATCCATGTTCTATGCGACATTGGAAATTGAAGCATGCCTTATGTAAGTGTGAAAAGTGATACAAGATCACATGTAGAACGCACGTTCCATGCAATGATAAAGAGATGCACGCTAAAACTAACTCAGTCACAACTTCTGATTCACCTCTCAGAAGAGTTGCAACAAGTTAAAAATGATACACCTCGTTGATGTTGATTAGTGATGAGTCATCATGCACCGAAGACATGGTTTGAGGCTTCTGCAAAGGCAATTTGAGCTTAAAAGTGAACTTTTCTTGCACTTTCTGGAGAACTAAGGACACAAAACAACAGAAAAACACCAAAGAGGAACACTAGAAGCTTGTTGGCCACACCTGAAGGTTGTCGGCCACCGATGATAGTTTCGGGCTATTTTGGTCATTTTATGTCGGGTCTTTATATTTACACACCCAAACTTCATTTCCCCATACTCACATTACCGAAAATCCTCCATTTCTCTCTCCAGACACTTTTTCCCTCTAGATCCGCGCTTTATACGCGTTTTCCAATGCCCCACGAACGTTTGATTTGCTAAAACCTCTTGATTTCCTTCGTTTTGAATCAATTGAAACTTGATTTCAGTGCTATTTTCTTCATTTTCACCACTTGAGGTTTGTTTCCCTCGAATTTCTCTTGGGTTTGGTGCCTTTTCCCGGGCTTTGACTTTTTCTCCCATTTTCTCTCTCTTAGGGTTGACTTTTATTGACTTTTGGCATTTTCCACCCATTTTCCTCATTTTCGCCCACTTTCCCCTCTCATTTTCAAATGGCAGACGACATACCACATGACGAAGCTTCCCCCGGGATGGAGGCAGATCCCGAGCCTGTACCACTACCACCCAGGGTTCGACCCTTTGACCCAAAGATATATCATCCTGAGACACATGTACTACTGCCCAACATCATTCGTCATTTAAGAGGATTTGCACGAGGCGTGCCAGAGGACCTGCTGCTGCGAGAGTCGGAGTCTCATTTATCCTATGGCGCCAGCGAGGTATACACTACATTCTTACATTTTCCTCAATGTACCTTGCATTTCTTGCATAATCACACTCTCGTACTGTATTTCTAATACTGGTTTTTATCAGCTTGTTTCAAACACATTCTTGCACTGTATTTCTTACATTGCCTTTCATCTGCTTGTTCTGATTATAGGAGGACTCACACTCTATTAGAGGATATGGAGCCACATCCGCGAGGGAGTGGTACACGGAGCTCCCCGTCAGCGTCCGCCAGATTGTCGATGAGGCTGGCTTCGGCTCGTTCTGCATGGGGCTATCGCATCTCATAGCAAGTAGGCCCTTACTTGGCGCACTGGTAGAGTGGTGGTGAGATACCATCTCTTTTCACTTTTCTACCACGGGGGAGATGAAGATGACTCCCCATGACTTTGCCATGCTCACTGGCATAGAGGTAGGGGGTCGTCCGATCCCTTATGATGCAGACATGGACAAGTGTGAGGCCGCCTGGATCTACCTGTTGGAGGCTCGTCCGTGTATCTTCCGGTCAGGGATGGTGCGATACACATGGTTCTCAGAGCATTTCAGAGGGACAGACCCAGAGACCCTAGAGAAGATCGAGCAGTATGCCCGAGGCTTCTTGATGTTTCTCTTCGACACTACTTTATTCGCCGACGGGGCGAACACTGTCAGGCTATATCTCTTGAGTGCCTTGGTGGACTTGTCTCAGGTCTGGCTTTACGACTGGGGTGACGCTGGCCTGGCCACCTTGTACGGGTACATGAGCTCGACATCCCGTAGGAGCGGGAACAGAGTCAGCGGCTACTGGAGAGCCTGGGAGGTATGCTTTACTTTTCTGTTTTGCATTTTCTGTCGTGCTTTCTACTTTGCACTTTCTGTACACTGTACACACACAATCTGCTCTCTACTTTACACTTGTACTTTCTGTATGCTATACACACATAGTCTGATCTCGACTTTGCACTTGTACTTTCTGTACGCTGTACTACACATTCTGCTTTCTGTATTTTCTTTGTATTCTGCATTCTCTACACATTGCACACATATTTTGCTTTTTGCATTGCCTGTGTTTATCTGTTGTATACTCACTGTTGCCCTTTTGCTTTTTGCAGCTGTGGGTATATGCATATTTTCCCACCCTTGCCCCAGAGCCTGAGGTGGAGATGCCCCCTGTTGTACCTTACTCTCATCGGTACGACGGCAGGTGTGTGAGGAGAACTAGGGAGACCTTTTCGTTCTTCCGCCGGTACTTTGACACCGTGACCGTGGCAGAGGTAACCCAAAACTCATGGTTATTGCTACTTTTCTTCAACTTTGCTTCATATTGCCTATCTAATGGCAACTAACAATCTGTGCATTCTCTGTTTACAGATCTCCTGGCAGTCCGAGACGACGATGCCTGAGGGAGTCAGGGACCAGTTTGTCGACGTTTGGGGGGCTTCCTGTTATCAGTTTGTAGTCGAGGGCCCGGTCTGCCAAGCTTGGTTCTTAGGCAAGCGCTTCATACACCAGACGTTAGGTTTACCACAGCAGGTAGTTCCCATGCTGCCTTCGCCATCCATGCGGGCCACAAAGAGCCTCTCCTCCTAGGAGGTGATTGATTTTACTCAAGGCGTCGACGCCGACTACTTTCTCGGAGAGGGGGATTAGGCGACATTTATCCAGACGCATCTCATGCCTCCCTTGACGGGTAATCGTGCTATTGCAGGGGGAGCAGCAGACGCCCCTTCGACGAGTAGGGCTCGAGCGCCGAGGGGTAGGGCCATAGGGGTGCCCCCCGCTAGACAGGGCTTCGGCTGGCCAGAGCTTCTGACTGAGTTGACATGTTGGCGATACACCGGTGAGGCTTACTAGATTCTGATTGAGCCTCCGGCGAGCTCCTGACTCACCTCCGGTATGTACTATAGTTTTCATTTTCCATTGTCTCTCAAATATTCATTCTTTCCGGACACTGATCATTCCCAAATGCATTTGCAGGCACCTCCAGGATACACCGAGCATCTGCTGGAGCTTTTAGGTTGTTTTGAGGGCATGATCTTAAGGAGGGAGGCACTGCTCACCTTCCACGACATTCAGGTAATTTCTTTAGTTTTCTTACATTGCAACCATCACATTTCCACTGATACACTGAAACTGACATTTCAACTGAAAATTTTCCCACACTGCATTGATACACTGCATCTGAATTCTGTATTTTCATACTGTATTCATGTTCTGTACCTGACCACTGCATGTACTCATTCTGTGCACCATATTTGCATCTGATACACATACTATACCTTACATATACCAACTGCCTTTTCAGGTCCCACCTTTATCGACAGCACCGGTGGCGGTGGCGGTGGCGGCGGCAGCGGCAGCAGCAGCAGCAGCAGCAGGACCATCAGTATCCCCTCCAACAGAAAGCAGAGAGAGACAGGTTCCAGCATGCAGCCGAGGCTGAGCTAGGAGCACCCAAGCTGAGAGTGGCCCTTCAGAACCTATTCTAAGCGAGGATGATACCGAGACCAGCGAGGCCGAGGAGGCGACGACTTAGCACGCTGAGTCATCCGAGAGAGGAGACGATGACGCTGGCTCAGATTCTGCCAGTGGTGGTGCTAATATCGAGGAGGGCTCTGAGGCAGAGGGCGACGATGATTCTGGTTCCGATTCTAATTCAACATCTGGTTCAGATAGCGGTGCGGATGGAGGCAGCTCTGCAGAGTCCGCTCCGCTGAGGAAAAGGACGAAGAAGGCCTCTAGAGCTTGAGATAGTTGGCGCTGATCTTCTGTATTTTTGCTTAGTTTCTTTTTGCTAGTAGTGTTAGCACTTTGTGCAGTTTTAGACAGGTTTTATTTTTTCTTTAAAACTTGTACTCTTTTGTAAAAAGTAACCATGATCGGAATGAAAATAGCTTTTTGATGAAAAAGTGTTGTATTTTGCATTCTGAGCACCACATAGCATAAAAACAAGATTGATCTTGATTAAAAATTGCACATTGTATTGGCACTTTCTTAATCAGGTAATGAACCGACCAACACTTAACAAACAAAGTAAGACAACTAACAATAACAACTCGAAAAACAATGCAACAACTTGACAATCAAAAATAAAACAAATACAACTCGATAAGCAACACAACAACTTGATAATCAATACAAATACAACTTGATAAACAAGTTGAAACAACTTAAAAGCGACTCAACAAAACTACTAAAACAAGACAACAGAATGCACCAAGAGTAGAACAAAACACAGGTTCTCATCACTCTCAACATATAGGTGGACGAAAAAATAAACCAAAAGGCCGTTGGCCACAAATAGAGACTGTCGGCCACTAGTGGTAGATGTCGGCCACCAGTGGTGGCCAGTCGACTACAAAAGTGGCCTGTCAGCCATCACCACTGGCCGGTAGGCCATCAATGTTAGGGACCTCCAGATTGTTGCCACCTGTCTCCCACTCAGTGCCTTATCTTATATAAAAGATGGGACTTCGTAGTTTCTTCGTTCCATCTGTGTTTTTGCACAAATGGAGCCATTCTTTGCCGAAAAACTCTCAAATTGGATTGCAACTTTGGATGGCTTGGAAAAAATGAATTTTTGGGGTTTCGAGATAAATGCACTATTCCCGCTAAGTCGTTCTCCACTGTGTTTTCCATTCCTCCACGCCGCGACTAGGTGTTGGAACCTGGTTACACATGTTATCAGCTTTGCAGGGCAAGAGATATGCCCTACAATTGAAGAATTTCAAGTTTTGATGGAATCCCGACGTGACAAGGAAACCTTGCCTCAGTCCCGTTTTGCTCACATCCAAGCTTTAGGGAGGATGTGTGGGCTCACTTTACACGAGGCTCAATAATTGGTTCATAACGGAAAGTTGGATATTCCAGTCTCATTCATCGATTTTCTGACGCCAGTGACCACAGTGACCGTCTTTGGCAGAGTTTTTGGCAATATGCTCTTTGTTTGTGTATGTTGGCTCATTTTCTTCTTGCCCGAAGTTTCGGAGGGTCTAGTATTCGCTTGATCGAAGTGGCTCAAGGCTTGAAAGAGGGCAAGAGCTGCATTGGCTTAGCATTTGCTGAGACTTTGATGGGCTTGGATGCCTTCCATCAGCGGGAGATGACCAAATTCGCAGGAAGCCCACTACTTCTACAGGTAAGGTTTCCCATCCTATCTCATATATGTTTCTCACATCACTCGGCACTTATGCTCTATTTTTCTCTCAAAACCCTTTCTCACTTTTTCTCTCCACGTACACCTCTCTATTCTTTAATCTCTCTTATTTTTCATCCCTTCCCAGATATGGCTCATAGACAGGTTGAAAATAGTGGACTCTTGCCCTGTATATTCAGCACGAGACTATTTTTTTCACCAACAGCTAGTTAATTTCCCGAACAAAGGGTGGTGGTGCCATTGGATGTGCAACAGGTCTGCTGTTGATATTGCTTGGCGTTGCTCCTAGCTTGATCTGCCCGAGATGAGCTACAACATGTCTTGACAACCCGCCATTCAGCTGATTGGCTTGACACACTGTGTATTTTACTTCCCATTCAGGTTCAGGCGTCAGTTTGGCCATGACCAAATTTGCCCAGAAGAAGGGGTGGAATACCCAGCTTCATTTCCAATCCGAGGTTCACAATTGGCTTGATACCCCAATACTTGGAGGACAAGAGAACTTCTGGCTCCCCCTCCCAATTTCAGTTGTGCCCTTTCTGGTGAGTGCTTGACTTGACTTAAAGATGAGGCGCAAGTTGGGTCTACTTTAGCATCTAAAGCTTCCACGAGCTCAGGGAGGGGGCGCAGGAACACCTGACTCATCTATGCCCCAAGTTTATTGATTTGATCTAACTTTTAAGTTTTCCTTTTGAATGTAATAAAAAACAACTTTGATTTGCGTTGAGAGTTGGAGAACTTTGTATTGGAAATCAATGGAATTGAAGTTGTGAGCACTGAAAAATTTATTTTTGGTCCAAAAATGGTCTAAGTTGTAAAAAGATTAATCTGAACGAAATCAACTTTTATTGAAACTTTTCAAAACCATTTTCGATAAGGATCACAACCTGACACACACGAAATCTATCCTCGAGATGTACAACCCCGAATCCAGAAAATGAAAAATTGCCCATTGTCTGAATAGCACTGCACCATACTGTAACTAGCTCTCATAGTGAAGGTCACAACCGAACTCTCGGATACAGAAAAGACAAAGATGACCTGAACGATCTCATGGACAGGGCAGTTAAGTTGGAAGTGTTTACGGCTGAAATTCAGAATGAAGTTGCCTACGTATCCCGAAGATGGGAATCAAGCCTTACGTAGTTTGGTTCGAGTTCGCTCGGGTATTAACACTTTCCTTTTACGCTCTAACTTTTGCCAAGGCTGCCCTTTCTGGGTTTTCAACCTTACGAGCTCAGTTTTTCTTTTTTCTAATTTTTTATGCTCTAACTTTTGCCTAGGTTGCCCTTCTGGGTTTTCGGCCTAGCAAGCCTCTTAAGGGTAATATTACTTCAACTTGTCCATATTGATTGGTTGGGAGAATTTGAGGCCATCTAGGTCCATAAGAATAATAGCTCCACCTGACCAGATGGTTTTGATAATGTAAGGACCAGTTCAATTGGGTTTGAACTTGCCCCTAGGGTCATGGATGGGAGCTCGATTGTCTTTCAGCACCAAATCCCTTTTTTTCAGATTCCTGGACTTAACTTCTTTGTTGAAAGCCTTGGCAATTCTGCGTTGATAACCTTGGACATGGTACAGTGTTTTAAGCTTCCTCTCATCGAACAGCATCAGTTCTTCAAACCTTCTCTGTTACCAATTCGCTTCTGCTATCTGGCACTCAACCATAACCTGCAGCGACGGAACCTCTATTTCTGTGATAACCCTGTTCCGCATTATGCTAATTAATCTTAATTATGATTGTGATTATGTGTCTAATATGATTTTGGATGCCATCTATATGATTATATGTGGTTTTGGCTTTATATCTTTTCACCGTAGGAAAATCTGTCCAACTTACTATTATAAAATGAAGATTGAAGGTCTTATCGGCCACAGAAACTGAAACTGACTACACCATTGTGATTGGCGTAATTTTTAGAGCCTATGGTGATATTTAATTGAAAACTGATTCGGAATGAAATAATTAGATTCAGAACGGTTAAATTAAGCCCAACTATGTAGCCTTAATCAATTTGATTAGCCAAGCCTATAAATAGGCTTATCTGCACTCAATTATTTCTTTTTGAGCTCATATTTGCTTAAAGTACACTCTAGAGAGAGAGTGTGTGCCGATTGTAGAGAGAGAGAGAGAGGGAGCTCAAGCTAGAGAATTGAACAAGAAGCTTGAAGATCTGGAAGATCAACTCAAGAATTAACCATAATTTGGAAGGTTTGAGCTTCTAGGTGAGTAATTAGACATGAATTCATGAATTTAAGTTTGGAATTTTGTAAATTCAAAATTAAATGGTGATCAAGAACATGAATTGAGTTGATTATGATGAGATTGAAGTTTATATGCACATGCATGTTTAGAATTGCCATGAATTTGCATAAGCTTGCATGTAACATGTTAATTATGAAGAATTAAGCATTGAAAAACACTTGCAAGCATGGTTTTGTTGAGTTTCATGATTATGAGAATCATTGGTGCAATTTGAAATGGAATTGGAGTCAAAAATTAACATGCATGCTTGATTGATGGACATATGTGGCTTGTATGAAGTTTGAATGCATGGGTTTTGACCATACAAGAGAAATGTTGATTAATTGGAGAATTAAATCATGATTTTGAACAATTGGCCTCATATTACTTATATCCTCATGATATATATTGTGTTCCCACGTTTTTGAACCAAAAACTTGAGTTTTGGACCTTTGAATGTTAAGTTTGAGCTTCAAGAACAGTTCTGGAAATTCCAGAATTTGGCATGTCCACTTGAGTGTGGTAATGTTCGCTCGAGCGTGAAATATTAGTTCCCAGAACTTTTGCAGACAATGATGTCCACTCGACCGGAGAAATTCACGTTCGAGTGCCAGCCATGTAGTTTGAATTCCAGCTCGAGTGTCCAAAGTCACACTTGAGCATAAAAATGAGGCAACCAGTACTTTTGCAGACCAAAGGGGTCTGCTCGAGCGTCAAGAGCTACGCTCGAGCGGGGAGCCCTGTTTCTGAAACTTTGAAAAGATGTTTTGTGCTTCATTTTCCGTTCCCTTTTCATTTCTAAGCACTCTTAGACATGCATTAAGCATTATAAATGGATGTAGAAGATAAGAAAGAGACTTAAGAAGAATATGTGAATTAAGAACGGATTGAATCGTTTGTGACCCATGTGTGTTATGTAATGTGTAGGGTCGAGCTCAAGGGCAAATCCACCAGCCGAACACAGTGAGTAATATCTTAGTAAAGATATTTGAAGTATGTCATTTGTCCAATTGTTTACTCTTATTGGAGTTTCATGAGTTTTGTAATTTGAAAGGTGGACAATATTCGTCATGCTGAATGATTGGGCCCAAGGCCGTTTGACACGAATGATTGGGCCAAAGGCGGTTTGACAAGAATGATTGGGCCAAAGACCGTTTAACATGAATGATTGGGCGAAAGGCCATTTGACATGAACGATTGGGCCAAAGGCCGTTTGACATGAATGATTGGGCCAAAGGCCGTCTGACACGAACGATTGGACTAGAGGTCGTTCGATATGAATGAATTGGGCCCGAGGCCGTTGGTTAAAAACAAGGGGGCCAAAGGCCATTTGATATGCTCAAGTTCGAAGCCGTGTAACGCACCAATTGGAAACATGAATGGTTTAAGACCGTTTGATATATCTGTTTCGAATTTCATTCATGTACTCTCTTTATTTGATATTATTCACTGGGCTTTCACTCACTCTCATTCATGTGTTTGTAAGTGAGCCAACAGATGTCCAAACCCAGCCTCAGTGAAGTATGTGAGGAACAGTCAAAGGTTTGAGAAGTCAGCCCAAACGTCTCACGCATGAGACTTGTTTTACTTTTTTGTTCTTTTGTTATAATTTTGCTATGTTGGCAACGATGTTGAATCACCTTTGTACATATATGTTTTGAGTTTGGCTGACTAAGACTTGAATGATCCTGTGTGTATAGAACCTTAAGATATTTCCTTTGGGTGTGAGTTATTAATGAATATATTTTTGTGATGTTTTGATGTGCCATGTAAGCACAGCTCTGTGGACAAAGTTTTAAGTTGCTTCCGATTCGGCCCCTTAACTCTGTTCTAATATGTTTTATTTGGTTTGAGGCCATAGGTAATCTCATGATTACTGGCCGGTTATGTCCTTAACCCATAGGGGCGGGTTCGGGTCGTGACAATTTCGATCGGCAGAACAGCCTCCATCCCATAAGCCAGAGAATACGGAGTTGCCCTAGTAGATGTTTGAATTGAAGTCCTGTAGCCCCAGAGAGAAAATGGCAATTTGTCTGGCCAGTCCCTTTAAGTCTCAACCATTTCCTACAAAATGTGCTTGATATTCTTGTTGGCGGCCTCAACAGCTCCGTTGGTTTGCAGCCAATATGTGGATGACTTATGAAAAGCCATGTTATACTTCTCCAATAAGTCGATCACTTCTTTCTTGAAATGGAAGCCATTGTCTAAAATGATCTCATTTGGGACCCCATAACGACAAATGATGTTATTCCTAATGAACTTGGCTACATGCGACACTTTCAGCACGGCATAAGATTGGGCTTCGACCCACTTTGTAAAATAGTCTATTGCCACCAGGATATACTCATGCCCATTAGAGCCTTTCAACGTAACTTCTCCAATAACATCAATTCCCCAGACTGAAAAAGGCCATGGTGAAGTCATGGTGTACAGCTTCGACGGTGGGATATTCATGCGATTTGTATGAATTTGGCATTTGTGGCATCGCCGAACAAAACCGATACAATCCTCCTCCATGGTTGACCAATAGTAGCCCTGCCTAAGAATCCTCTGGGCTAGCATTACTCTGCTCATGTGCGCTCCACATTCTCCCCTATGGATGGCCTCCATTAGGCGCTTCGACTCTTCTGCATCAACACACAACTTGTGCATTCCTAGATGACCCCTTTTGTACAATTTACCTCCACAGATGATAAACTGAATGGCCATTCGTCATATTGCCCTTTTATCTTTGGCATTTGCCCCTAGTGGATAAGCCTCCTTTTCCAAGAAGTTCCAGATATCATAATACCAGGGGTGCCGATCTTGTACTTCATCTATTGCGGCAATCAACTCATAGGTCGACGTATACCTCTGTTCAATAATGATCGGACGCATCCGGACTTCAAATGGGATGTCTATCATGGAAGATAGAGTTGATAAAGCGTTAGCGAACCTATTGTTCTCTCTTAGCAGATGCGTGAAGGTTAGCTTCTTAAACCTAGGAATTAGAACGTCCAGGGTTTGGTGATAGATTTTCATCCTTTCTTCCTTAACCTTCTAGTCTCCTTTTGCTTGAGACACAACCAAGTTCGAGTCCCCAATGACGTCCAATCTTTTTGTCCCTAGTTCTAGGGCGGCTTCCAATCCAGCGATACATATTCTGCTTCGTTGTTGGATACTTTGAACCAAAGTTTGAAGGCTAAGGGTAAATGGGAATTGCCGGGTACTATCAGCAACACCCCTATCCTATAACCGTACTGGTTAGACGCTCCGTCAAAGTACATTGTCCAAATCTCTTCCTCGACTTGCAGAATAGCCTCATCTGGAAATAGGTATTCTACTGCTTCGTCCACTTCCACTGTGTGATCTGCCAAAAATTCCGCTACAGCTCTCCCCTTAACTGACTTGCACGTGATATACTTCAAATCAAATTCGGAAAGGAGCAGCCAACGAGCTAGCCTACCCGTAAGTGCTGGTTTCTCAAAGAGATATTTGATGGGATCTAATCTCAAAACTATAATTACGGAGTGAGCTAATAGGTAGTGCCTCGACTTCTTGGTGGCCCATACCAAAGCTAAGCAAGCCTTTTCCAGTGGCATGTAGCGGGTTTCATAATTCAGCATCTTCTTACTCAAGTAATAGATGGCTTTCTCCTTAGATTCCTGAGCAAGCATGCATCTCATCATTGTGTTCGTTACTGACAAATACAGAATCAACGGCTTCCCGGCTCTAGTGGCGACAACACAGGCGGGTTTTGTAGGTATTGCTTGACCTGCTCAAAAGTGAACTGACATCGATCATCCCATTGGAATTTCTTTCCTTTCTTCAGGAGACCAAATAGTGGTTCACAAGTCAAGGTTAATTTAGAAATAAACTGTCTTATAAATTGCACTTTACCCAGAAAGCCTCGCACCTCCTTTTCAATCCTTGGTGGTGGCATTTCTAGGATGGCCTTGAGTTTGGAAGGATCAACCTCGATGCCCCTCTGTGTGATCAAGAAACCCAGCATTTTCCCTGCTGTTACGCCAAAAGTGCACTTCTGTGGATTCAGCCTCAACTGATATTCTCTGATTCGTTGGAAGAATTTCTTCAAGGCGGTGTAGTGGCCTTCTCTTTCCTTGGACTTGACAATCATGTCGTCCACATACACCTCAACCTCTTTGTGGATCATATCGTGCAAGATAGTGGTTGCAGCCCGTTGATAAGTAGCCCATGCATTCTTTAACCCAAACGGCATCACCCTGTAGCAGTAGGTTCCCCACAGCGTGGTAAAGGCAATCTTCTCTCTGTCCTCGGGCGCCATCAAGATCTGGTTATACCCGGAAAATCCATCCATGAAGGAGAGTAGTGGCATGCGGTGAAATCCATCAATTCATCGATGTGCGGTAAAGGAAAGTCGTCTTTCGGACTAGCTTTGTTCAAATCTCTGAAGTCCATACACTCCCGAATTCTGCCATCTTTCTTCGGCACTGGAACAATGTTGGCTTACCAAGTCGGATACTCAAATACCAGCAAAAACCCTGCATCTATCTGCTTGGTGACCTCCTTCTTAATCTTCAAAGCCCAATTCGAGCATATTCTCCGAAGCTTCTACTTGACGAGTCGGGCGTCGGGGTCAAGAGGGATGTGGTGCTGTACAATCTTAGGATTGATTCTAAGCATGTCTTTGTAGGACCACGTGAAAATAACTTTGAAATCTTTTAATAAAGCGACTAAGCGCTCGTATTCCTCCGAAGACAACGTGGATTCAATCTAGACCAGATGCGGATCCTTCTCAATACCCACATTAATTGTAATGATTTCATCAACAACGGGTTTTACAAACCTCTCCTCCTCTCGATCAATCAAATGTTTCAAAACCAGAGGAATTCCTTCCTTTTCGTTTTTATCAAAATTTTGAAAGTCATGATCAGTGCAATACATAAGTGGCACCGAGAAGTACTCAAAAATTGCAGTGGTATTTACATTCAAAAGTTCCAGCTCATCCAATTCCTTGGTTACAACTAACTCAAAAGAAAAGGAAAAAGACGACCTAGACAAAACTATGGCATCCGGGTTATCAATCCCAGGAATACCAGACTCCGACTTAGAAGAATTGGAATTCGATTCTAACTCCACAGACTCTATAGAATCAGATTCAGGCTCACTACCTGATTTAGAACTACTGGACAAAAAGCCTTCCTCTAGCTGCCAAATGAGAGATGGTGCGTTAGATGCATCCAGAATACTGCCAGAAGGGTCCACTCCTGATTGGTCTCCAATCATGGAAACGGTTAGGTCATCCCCCAAGCTCTCTAGATCAATCGGAGGATCCGAAAGGAGACATACCAGCGCTGCTCCTACCTTAAGTTTACTACTATTGGACTCACTTTCTATGCTCTGTTCAGCCTCAGCAGTTAATTCAGTTTGTTCCTCTGTGGCTTCACCCTCTTACAACTGTAAGTCGAAGAAAATCTCGAAGCCAGGTAGACGCTGCTTCTCGGAGTTCAACCATGGTTCAGAAAAGCCGCAAAATGGGAAGTCTTCCCCCTCCCGGACAAAGCGGCCGTTCAAAGTTCCCTGAATTGGCCTATGCACAAGCTCATAGTGCTTCCCACTTTGCTTTGCTTTGCTTTGTTTTGGCTCTTCTTTCCATTTCCTTCCCTTTTCTCACCCAGTCCTCTTTGGTAGGCTTGTAGCCGAGACCAAAGGTATGTGGGTTATGTGGCACTTCGGCCAGTGCAGTAACGCCCTTCCGGCCACTCTTTTCCAATCCCATCCCGGGCACATGTTGTAACTTATTCATGAGGTAGACAGATGGTGCACTGACGTACAAGCCCTCATTAACAGCCAGGATATTCTGCACCACCCAAGCCTCAGCCAAGGTAAAACCAGACAAGAAAACATACTCGTCGCCATGTACAATCTCTAGTACTAGTGTAGTAACTTTCGGCGGAGGATGTATAGATGAATTTCCAAACACAATGGCCACCCCCTTCCCGTGGGGGTACTTCAGCATCTAATGAAGAGTGGAAGAAACAGTTTTCACTTGGTGCAGCCATGGTCGTTCAAGGAGTAAGTTGAAAGTGGCCGAAATGTCTAGGATGTGAAACTCAATATCCTGTTGTTCCGGGCCAACTTGTACTCTGACTTGCACTAGTCCCATCACTTCTCTGCTCGTGTTGTCGTACGCCCGGATCACCTAGGCCGTAGGTACAAAGTCTGTTGGCTTCAAGCAAATAGCATACGCTGTGCACGACGGACAAACATTGATCGCAGACCCAGTGTCAACCAATACAACTGGCACCCACTTCTCTCTACATTCAACGGAGATGTATAAGGGTTTGTTATGCGTAGAGCCCTCGGGCGGTAATTCCTTATCCGAAAAGGTCAAAGTCGGCAAAGCAGCTTCCGAGAAGACAAGTCCCACAAATTGTTCTGGGGTTGTGTCGATAGACAGCTTGGCCTTATCCATTGCTGACATGACAGCTTGCCGGTGCACGCGCGAAGCCATAAGTAACCCCCAGATAGATATGTCTACTTGGATCTTCTTTAACTATTTCAGCACAGCCTCTTCCTCTAAGAGCATCTCCAGCAATGATAGTCAAAATAGCTATTCAAAATTTTACTTTACTATTTTAGCTAGTTATTTTTTTAATATACACTCCAACAAGGCTATCTACTTTAGCTATCTTTTATTAAAATATTATTATACTTTAGATATCTTCTATTAAGATATTCTTAAAAACAAAAGTTTGAATTAAAAAATGATAAAAAAAAATTCAGAGCTAGTGCACAGTACCTCGTCTTTCCTAGTGAGGTACTGTAGCAAAATGTTGGTTTGGCTTCACAATAGCTAGGCTGCTGGAGAAGAAATTTCTGATTATTGGCTGGCTATTGTACAATTTTTGGTGAAATGCATAGGCTGCTGGAGATGCTCTAACAGTTTTTCCCTCTGTTTTTCAGCCTCCTTGTCCTTTCCAGATGTTTCGGGTTGGTCCAAGTGTGGGGGCTTGAAATACCGCCCACTTCTAGTCATATGATCCACCTCCTCAGAATACCAAGTATCGTTTGGCAGGTCTTGATCCCAGTCCTCATCAGTGTGGGCAAGATGCAGATCATCATCTTCCCACCATATTCCTCCGGCAACTGACATGCAATTGTCCGGTTCCGTTGTAATTACTCTCACAACACAATCATCCCCCGTAGGGTGTTTGGCTTTTCCAGATTTTTGATCATTCTCGTCTTTTTCCTGTTCAAACTACTTCAGTGCGACTTCTTGCTCTGTAGATATTTACATCAAAGAATGGAGGGAGGTGTAGACACCCTATTTTTGACCGACCTTAAGACTCAGATGTCACCGATTGAGCGCTTGGTGATGTCTCATATGGTGCTCGTTCTGAGGTTTCAGAGTCTCGGCTGCGAGCCTTGCCTCCGGACTTCGGGGCTCTTTCGTGTTTTGCCTCGGTTTGCGAACCAGGTCCCGTTTTCTCTGTTTTCTCTTCCCAATGGGAGGGAGAGGTCTCGTAGGCCATCTCTCAGTGGCTGTAGGCTACGTTTCGTGGTCGTAGGCCATTTTTCCCGTTTGGAGCCCGGTTTCTAGTTTTTCGGAGCCGTCGGCCGTGTGCCTCGGTTCGGGACCGCTTAACCACCTCCGTTTGCTCCGATTTTTGGCATACACCTTATTTCCTTCCTTTTGAGGGACACCTGGGGTTCGAGAGACCAACTTCATGGTCAAACGCCACCTCCGGCGCTTAACAGTCAGTTTTCGGGCCCCCAGACCGCGTGTTTTGGCCCCCGAACCTTCGTTTTGCATCGGTTTGGGTTCATTTTTGGTGGAGACCTTATTTTCGTTGTTAGAAAGGTTGTAGGAGAGTGGGAGGCCAGCAATTTTTCTGAAAAACCAGCTTTTTTGGTCAAAAGTGATTCAGCATGAATCCGGGAAGGAGGAAAACACTGCGCGGCTTCACCGAAACAAGCATAACTCTTTGCATACTTGGATTTAAGATATGAGGTTACCACCATTGGAAAGCTTATTTCCGGGGCTTCATTTTTCACTCAAGAATCTCCTAAGGACAAGTCTGGACGGGGGAGATATGGTTGGTTGAAGTAGGGGATCAATCCGGTTGGACCGAATCTGCGCGGCTTCACGGAAACTGGCATAACTTTTTCCACAAGAGGAATTTTAATGCAAGGTTTGCGGTATTGGAAAGCTAACTTCAAGGGCTACATGGTTGACCAGTTTAGGTCTTGAACCTTTTGAACCATGGTCGGCCGGCCACTTATACTGGTCGGCCTACCACTTGCCTGGTCGGTTGACCACTTTGGCCCTTTTGAGCTGGCCGACCATTTTTGCCCTCCTGAGTGTGTTCCAGCTGTGCCAGCTATTCTGCATTTGACCCACTGTCCGAAGGTCTTCCCTTTTGGGGGGAAATTTGAATTAGTTTTCCCCCCATTTTCTCCACCCCTCTCCCTCTATATAACCAGCCTCTCTCCTTCATTTCTGAGGGTTACAAAATTTATCTTAAGCCTTGCATACAACTCTCCCTCTCCCTCTCTTCCAAACCCTTCAAACCCTAAGGTTCTTGCACCCTTTACACTACAACTCATAGCACCACACCTCCAACATCCATTCCAGCAACTTGAGGCTGTTTTCCAGAGGTTAAGAGCTCCCAAACCTGGTCCAAAAGCTGTTGAAGCTTGGTTCTACAAGGGTGAGTCCCATTTTCCCTCTTTCTTGTCTTATTTTGCATGCTATTTTAACCTTTGTTTCTTGCATTTTTGGGCGCCGACCCAAACTGTAAATAGTCATATTTTGTGCTCATATCCATGTTTGATTAAGGGTCTTCCTCTGTTTGAGGTCTCCTACTACCACTTGCCTCTTTATCTTTCTTTTAGGCCAATTTTTGCATAGTATTTTAGGCCTATTTGTGAGTTGTTCTGGACTTTTCCATAAACTGTAAAATAACTTTTTTTGAGCCCCTCTTCAACATTGTTGAAGGGCTCTTCTCTGTTTGAGGCCTCCTTCTATCACTTGCTTCTTTATCTCTCTTTTAGGCCAATTTTTGCATAGTATTTTAGGCCTATTTGTGAGTTGTTTTGGACTTTTCCATAAACTGTGAAATATCTTTTTTTGAGCCCCTCTTCAACATTGTTGAAGGGATCTCCTCTGTTTGAGAACAGAAGCTGCCACTTGTCTCTTTACCCCTCTTTTAGGCCTTTTCTTGCATGATAGTTTGGCCTTATTTTTTATTATTTTCGTGGCTTTATGTAAACTGTAAAGTGTCTTTTTTTGAGCCCCTATTCAACTTTGTTGAAGGGTTCTTTTCCATTTGGGGCCAGCTTCTCTCCCTTTGTGTTTAATCTCTCTTTTAGGGCCATTTTTGCATGATAGATTAGCCCTATTTGTGTTCATTTTTGAGACTTGTTATAAACTGGAAATATGAATTTTTTGGGACTTCCTTTCATCTGTCTTCATGCTTCATGATCAAATAATGCATGCTTTGTATAGCTGTAAGTCATTTCATGTGCCTAGTTTCGAGTTTCGGGGTTCATTCGATGCATCGGGTGCCATGTTTCCATGTTTTGGGGCTGTTTAGTATCACATTTCGGCCCTGAAATTTTCATGTTTGCATACCATATTCCATGCCTTGCCATGCTTTGGTAGAGTGGCATGTGTTGCCTTAGGTTCGGTCCTCGGTTTGCGTGCATGCGTGCATGTATTTCGAGAGTCTTATTTTTCATCTTATGGCCGCTGATGTGAGTGTGGCTGAGGTCCACTCATGTTGGTGTAAGTCCATTGTGCATTGTGTATGCCATTTCATTTCATAGCATTGTGTATGCTAGGTTGTACGTTAGCGCATTGTGTATGCTATGTTACCTCATGCATCGTGTATGCCATTTCATAGCATTGTGTATGCTAGGTTGCATGTTAGAATTGCATTCATGCATGTCATGCATATTGCATTGTGTTTGGGATAGGAGTTAGCCCGAGCACGGGAAACGAGGGACGTTTCGTACTTCGAGTGACGGAACGTGTCTCAATTCCCAGTCACCGACACTCCGGATTATCCATGATGGAGTTTAGGTCTTGTTGTGTTTATATGTGCATTCATTTCATATTGAGTCGTGCAATTCGACTCCTCGGCCATCATGCATCGATATGCGTGATTGGTGGCACGAGGATCGAGGACTACACTCCCCGAAGAGTAGTCATGCATACATATGTAGAAATACTTTGTCATTCCCCTTTCTTGCTCTCTGTTGCAGCAAATCAGAAATCGGCAGCCTTCCAGAGCTTGGCACGCATTCCAAGAACAATTGCAAAAAGAGCAAAACCGGCAGCATACGAGGGATTCTCCACACAAGGCAACCCGAGCATGCATCATTCATCATCCGGAGCAGAATTGAGGCCAATCCCTAGCTTGCATGCAATTTATTTTCTTCCTAATTTAATTTGTTAATTAATTAGGGTTTTGTACATATTTGGACTGTAATTAATTTTTTGGGACTGTATATTATTTATTCGGACCCTCTGCGCGAGGGCAATGTTGTAATAAGTGTGCGTGTGTGTGTGATGTATGTCTTCCAATCCCACGTCTTTCTCCTTTTATTTACCAGCTTATGATGGTTAGATTAGGGCATGTTTCAATTAGCATACAATATGATAGCATGTTTTGCATTCATTCATCTGTCTTGCATGCACCGGGCTCGGCGCATCATACTAACTGCATTGTATTTTCAATTACAAGTTGAATACATGTTAGCTGTAGCATTTCATATGTCATGTTTATAATAGCCGAGCCTGCTATAGTAGCACTTTTGCATGTGTTGCATTAGGCATTTCTGTATAATTAGGATCATGCATGGATTTCTAATTAGCTGCTGTTTTGGCTTGGAGTACTCGTAAAGTTTTTATGCTTTAGCATCCTTGCATGTGTGTGAGTACTGCCATGATAGCATGCTTACCATGAGGCTAATTGCTTATGTGATATATCTGCCTGAATGCCTGTGGGTTGAAAGTTGGGTTATTTGGATTGGAACAATTCATTAATTGTGAGTTTTAAAGCCCACTAGATAGTGGCAAAATCATATTTTCTAGGCCACCCAAGGGTGCAATCCAACGTCTAGCCTACTTGCGGGTAGCACCATCAAACCGTTTCAAAATAAACAAACATGAAACGTTTTGTTCCAATTCAGGCGATCCAGTCTATACTTGTATGCTGTGGCGCATCACATAGTAAATCTAGGCTAATAACCGGAATAAGAATGCAAAATGTTTTCAAAAATAGATATCATGGTTAGTAGAGGCCGATCTTTGATCGGGCGATGCGGGGGTGCTTACGAAGTGACCTTCCCCAATCGTACCCAAGTTCCCGAGCCGAGGCAACTTTGGTGATGACGGACACGTGGCCTTAGGCAAACGAGTCAGGGTTTCCTAATTTTCCCCAAAATAAAACATTTAGGTGGCACCTGTATCTGGCAAAGCAGTCCATGTTTGGCACTTCTTTCAAAATCTGTTTTCTCAAAACAATTTTCCGGATTTGGATTCTTTGGTTCAGATTTAGAACCGTGACAATTTGAGAGTCCGAACTTGTAGTGAACCCCAATACGAACTGAATAGGGGACTCGTCCTCCCGGGGCGTTCAGGGACGTCTACAGGAGGTTGCAGAGATGATTATGCGAAGTTGATTAATTGGTTAGTACAAACAAACTTGATATTTAAAATATAAATCATTGAAATAAATTAAACAGCCCCCCAAATAGCATACAATAGTGCTGAAATTAAGTTATAGAAAGCGAGCAAAATGAAATAGGATCAAGTTAGTAAATAAGTAGAAGGAAGGGTGGCTAACCCTTCCACTTTTACAACTTCAAATCACATATTTAGATGTTGAAAAACAGCCCCAAAACAGTCCCAAATCAGCCCCAAAACAGTGGGAAAAATTAGCAAAAACAAGTGGGAAACACAAGGATTCAAGCTTGGAATAAGGTTCAAAGAAGGGTGATTAACCCCTCCACCTTTAGGTAGCTTTTAATCACAAGTTTCAGCGCTCAAAACAGTCCCAAAACAGTACCAAAATAATATGAAAGCACAAGAAAAAGATGAATAAAGATAGTAAGGAAGCTTTACCTCTTGTAGAGAAGTGTTCTTGTTGTAAATCAAACTTGATTCCAAAGCACCCTCAAGTTTGAGTATGATTTTCAATTCTCAAATCAAGATCCAAGTTCAAGCTCTTGTATGGTATGGATGGATGGAAGAACAAGGAAGAACAAAGATGGTTTCAACTCTTGGATATTGCCTAACACTTTGATATTTCTCTTTGTTGATATTTCTAACTTGATATTTCTCTTTGATATATGATATTTCTAACTTGATATGGTTTTCTTAACTCTTGATAATGTTTTTTTGTCTCTCTTAAAACATCACTTTGAGCCTTGTATTTATAGGCCTTGAGCTGCTGCTCCTCAAAATATCAGCACATTTGGACAGCTTTGAAAAGTCAAAAGGGGCGGCATGACCTTGGTGAGGTCTGATCGGACTTCAGAATCTACATTTAGGCCCGACTTCAAACAAGCATATCTTCATCATCTGGACTCCGTTTCAGGTGATTCTTAAGTCTAAAATGAAGCCCCGGAAGTCCTCTTTCCAATGGAGGTAGCCTCACATCTAAATTCTAAGTGTGCTAAGAGATATACCTATTTTAGTGAAGGTTGCTTAGTTTTGACCTTATCGGATTTATACCTAACTTCAAACAGCCATATCTCCCTCATCCGGACTCGGTTTTAGGAGATTCTTGAGTCTAAAATGAAGCCCCGGAAGTCCTCTTTCCAATGGTGGTAGCTCCATAGATAAATTATAAGTGTAGAAAGAGATAAGCCTAATTTAATGAAGGCTGATCAGTTTTCTCTTAACGGTTTTATACCCAACTTCTCCCCAACTAGTTTTCTTCCATTTCCTCCAATTTTCTTTAACTCCAAACCTTTTAACCAAGATTTTTAAAGATTCTTTTTATTTTTAAAGAGTTCACCTCTCTTTCATTTATTTTCACTTTGTCCTTGCTCGGTTTACTGACAAGTGCAGTTTTAAATGAAATACGAGCCTCGGAACATCGTAGAAGCATTTGGACAAATATTTTGAAAGAGGGTTTTGGTTTAAAATAGTTTGGCCAAAATGGGGTGCAAGGTTTGGGATTAGAGCTTGAATCCAAATTTCTTTGCTAAGAATTCAAAAGATTGCACAGTGTAACTTTCATCATTGGGTGTTCGGAATAAAGCGTCTAAGTCTTACGAGCAGTCAAAATTGAGGTGTCTACAGCGAGAGATTTGTATATGTATACATATGTGTATATGTATTGTATATCTATGTATTATATATATTTATTCGAGTATTTTTGTCACAAGAGTGGCTTGGCTTAGTGGTTCGGCTCAGTGGTTAAGGATTGAGAGGCTGAGCTTGAGGTCAAAGGTTCGAGCCCCCATAGCAACGAGTGTTTCTTTTGTTTTGTTTTGATTTTATGTATATATGTCTCGTATACCTATGTATTATATTTATATTTGTTTGAATATTTTTGTCACAAGACTGGCTTGGCTCAGTGGTTAAGGACTAGGAGACTAAGTTTGAGATCAAAGGTTCGAACCCCCGTATCCATGCATTTTGTGTTTTTCTTTCTTTTTGCATGTTTTGTGTACGCGTGCTGATGTCAGCAGACAGAATATGCCTTCTCATTAACGGCATCTTCCTATTGACGGCCACAAACAAAATACACATATCTGTGTGTATTTTGTCTGTATATGTATATATGTATACTGTATGTACATATTTGCATGTATTTTGTCTGTATATGAATATGTGTATACTGTATGTAAATATCTGTGTGTATTATATATATGTGTGTGTTTGTATATGTGTCTCCGTATATGGTTTAGCTTGCATGTGTGTGCCTGTATACGTATTTGAACACCATTCCCTATTAGAGGCATCTTGGTTGTGTTTGTAATGAGTTCCTAGGAGACCAACTGTGACGGTGGAAACTAGAGTTTGAATGGCGATGCTTAGAACGCAAAGGTTTAGAATTTCTGAGACTAAAATCTGGTTTAAATACCCAGGGGTATATCCCCGGCTTGAAATCTGTATGGCAGCCCCATAGGTTGAGGTAGCGTGTATGCGCCGTAATTCTAGATAATGAACCAACCTAGTCTGTCACCCCGTTAGAGAATAGGAAAAGTTGTGAATATGATCAGGAAGGAAAGCGGCATCCATGGCTTCTACATGTAGAGGTTACCCCTTGTCAGCATTTAAAGGCCTTTAAGCTGTGAGTTGAAGGTAAGAGTTCGAAGAACTCAAGAGGAAGATCCCTGTCAGAGTAAAGCAATTCATCGCCACTCACCCCATGAGGTGCTTTCTGAAGCGCCGTTCTGCTTGTTTATTGCACTACATTGCTTGTAACATGTATCATATCATCACACTTATTGCATTTATTTATATCTTGTGTTATCTTGTATCATTTATCCTGTTTTGCTGAGCAGCGTTTAGGATCATTGTCCCCCCGAGGCTTTTCTTAGGACCTCTTCTCACGATTTCATGCGTGGTTTGAGTGCTCCCTTCCTCACACAATTTCAACGTGTTTAGAATTTTTCTCAAGATGCGTGGAACGCGACCCTGAGCGGTTTTCTTAAGACCTTTTCTTACCAAAAAAAAAAAAAAAAGAAATCATTCTACTATACCTTCTTCCACTAGTGTGAGACGCGTTTGGACTTTGAATCCACTTTTGCTCATTTCACGTGAAACGTGTTAGGATTAGATGTTTACCTGGTTAAAACCTTTCCCCTCTCCGTATAAGATACGGTTAGGTATGGTTATTGGTTATACCACCTTTGCTCCTTTCTTGTGAAATGTGTTAGGACGTGATGTTTACCCGGTTAAAATCTTTCCCATTCCATATGAAATACGGTTAGGAACGTATGTCGGTTATACCACCTTTTTTCCTCTCGCTTAAGATGCGTTTGGATTGGTTCACTTTTCTTCTCTCACGTGCGACACGTTAGAATTGCAAATCGATTAAAAATAGTAGGTGCGTCTGTCTGTTCACACTATCCTTCCTCCTCTCGCGTGTGACGCGTTAGGATTGCAAATCGGCTAAAAATAACAGGTGCACCTATCTGTTCACACCACCCTTCCTCCTCTTGCGTGTGATACGTTAGGATTGCAAATCGGTTAAAAACAGCAGGTGCGCCTGTCGGTTCACACCACCCCTCCTCCTCTCATGTGTGACGCGTTAGGATTGCAAATTGATTAAAAACAACAAGTGCGCCTGTCTGTTCACACCACCCCCCTTCTCTCATTTGTGTGGTATGCATATTTGTATGCGATGCACTTTCTTCTTGCATTTGTGCGTTATGCACATTTGTATGCGATGCACTCCATTCTCTTATTTGTGTAGTATGCACATTTGTATGCGATGCATTTTCCTCTTGCATTTGTGCGGTATGCACATTTGTATGTGATGCACCCCCTTCTCTCTTTGTGCGGTATGCACATTTGTATGCGATGCACTTTCCTCTTGCATTTGTGCGGTATGCAAATTTGTATGCGATGCACTCCCTTCTTGCATTTGTGCGGTATGCACATTTGTATGCGATGCACCCCCTTCTCTCATTTGTGCAGTATGCACATTTGTATACGATGCACTTTCCTCTTGCATTTGTGCGGTATGCACATTTGTGTGCAATGCACCCCATTCTTTCATTTGTGTGATATGCACATTTGTATGCAATGCACCCTCCTTTATTTCATATCATTTGCATGAGGCTTGCCTCACTATATATTACCTCTTGCATTGTACACATCATGCGTTTCCAAAATAAAAGAAGAAAAAGAAAAAATCGACTTTCACTTGCATTAGCATATCATTTGCATAGTTAATGTTGCATCACTTGGCTACAATCCATTCACATCACCATTTGACAAAGTTTATGCCAGCTACCACTTTTTGGGTTGTAAAAACCACTCGTTTGTACTGGCTCTTTTTCGGGATGACGAAACTATCCCTTTCTCGAGTTGGCAGTCCAAACCATTATTGGTTAATACCTGCATTTTCTTGAATTGTTGGTTAAGACTATCCCTTGGTTAATACTTTCCTTATTTTGGGACCATTCATCGGTTACATTTCGTTCTCTTACGTGGATGTATTCAAGTTGTATTCCTTGTTATGCTTCATATTACTTGTTGTATTGCATTAGTGATGCACTTTTTCAAAAAAAAAAAAAGACAAAAAAAAGACAAAAAAAAAAAGTTCAATTTTCAATTGCATATCATTTGCATTCTGCCCCTGAACTACGCTGGTTTGATTCCTTGCAAAGAGATACGTAGGCAATCTTTGGGTTCAATTAATTGCATCTGCATCTTGTTTGTTTGCTCAAGTCTTACGGCCTTGTCAAAAGGGCCGTCTTCGGGCTTTGACATTCACTCACGTCAAGAAATGAATTCACGTTAGGAAATGACTTCAAGCTCTGTCAAAGAGGGGCAACTGTAGACACCCAATTTTGACCGGCCCTAAGACTTGGGCGCTTTCTTTTGATTACCCGATGATGACAATTAGAATGTGTTTCTCACAGAATCTTCAGTAAGAGAGATGAAATTTGAGCTTTAATCCCAACATTCACACATTTTTGGCCAAATTATTTTTCATCCAAAATTCACCAATCTCCACTACCAAATTTCCTACAAATCAATCCTCACTCATTAGCCACTTTCATAATCATACCCCACCATCTCCACTCACCACCTACTTTCATAATTACATCCCACCATTTCCACTCACCATCCACTTTCATAATCACACCCCACCATCCCTACTCACTAATTACATCCTACCATCTCCACTCACCACTCACTTTCATAATTACACCCCATCATCCCCACTCATCATCTACTTTCATAATCACACTCCACCATCCCCACTCACTAATTACATTCTACCATCTCCACTCATCACCAACTTTCATAATTACACTCCACCATTCTCACTCACCATCTACTTTTATAATCACATCCCACCATCTCCACTCACCATCTTTCATAATCATATCCCACCATTTCAACTCATCATCCATTTTTATAAATCACACACCACCACCATTCATCATTCACCTCCATTGTACATTGTCTCCCATTAACTCCATTATCTTCCCAAAAATGCTTCACTTTATCTTCCACTTTGTCCTTCACTTTGTCTTCCACCATTGCCCACTTGCATTGGCTATATAATGAGAGCTCTAGCCTTGAATTTAAGAGAATGGATTTTGAAGAAGAGAAGTGTAGGGAGAGAATACAAAAATTGTGTTAGAATCTTAAAAACAAGAGAGTTGTTTTGCCAAGCTAGTGAAGTTACATAGCCTCTTACATCTTACCTTCCCTTGTCAAAAACCACTCAAAACCTTAATCAAGAGAGAGTATTCTTACCAAGAAAAGAGTGATTGTACCCTTGTTCAAAACTATCATTCCAAGCTCAAATTGTAGTTTCAAATTGAGGATTGAGAATACATTCCTAAACTTGAGGGTGATCAAGAGGAAGTTTGGAAATCAAGAAGTTCAATATTTCTTTGGAAGGTGAATTTCTACTCTTTCATTTTCTTATATTTTCTATTTTCATATTTATTTTCTTACTTTATATTTCATAGTGTTTTGTTATAATCTAAGTGGTTTGTTTATTTCATATTTATTTTCATACTTTATATTTCATAGTGTGTTGTTGTAATCCAACTGGTTTGTTTAACTCATAATTGTTATTATTATTATTATTATTATTTTTATTTTCTTATTTGCTTGCCCTTATTTCATACTAGTTGTGCTGTAAGCTAACCGGTAGTAGTTAGTTGAGCCACCTACATATTTCTTATTTGTTCCTCTATTTTTTTTTGGTTTCGCAACAAGACAGGTTTTGCTCAGCCTAGTTGACCGGCCGGCCTATTTGGTCGGTCGATTAGCTTCTTTCGGACAAGATGGCGTAATCTCCCAATGGTGACCAATTTCCATCAACAGTTCCAAGGAACATGAAGTTTTTATTTTGTTTATTTTTATTTTGAGTGTTTTGTGAAGTTTTATTTTATTTTATTGCAATATTCCCTCCTCTCCCTCTCTAATTTGATTTGCAATTATTTTTTCAAGTGTTATAATAATCCCCCTCCCCGCTTCTTGCTATCCCATTCTTTTGCTTGCTTTCCTTATTTGTGGATATGCATCATGTTTATTTATTTTTATTTTTTTTAGTATGTCCTTGCTTTGCATCCATGTTTCATGCATCTTGATTCGGCTATTTTGCATTTGTGGATTTAATTAATTCTTATGTGATTATGTGTGCTACCTCATGTTCTTGAGATAATTCACATGTCATATCTTAGAAGCTGAATCTTTAGTTACATCTCATGAGTGAATTGCATTAGGATTTTGTATATGAGATCATGCATGTTTTACTAACTTTAGTTTGTAGCTTGTTCACCGGACGTTAAACATGTAAGTTTTTATACTTTAGCATCTCGTTTGTGTGTGTTTTTCTTACTATGTTTAGCATTCTACGATGAGGCTATTTGCTTCTGTGATATAACTCTATGAATGCCAGTGGATAGAGGTTATGTCGCTTAATTTGGAATGATATTGATTTTCATATTTGTAAACTCAATTTATTTGGATAAACTCTTTCAAAACTACATGAAATCAAGTTGTTCCAAAGTGGGTGATATAGTCTATACTTGTATGTTTGACATAGTAAATTTTAGAATTTATTAAATAATCAGAATATGAACATATAAAGAAAATAAAATTCATATCATGGTTACTAAAGGCGATCTTTTGATCGGGTGAGCGGGGGTGCTCAATTAATGACCTTTCCCTCTCATACCTAAGGTTCCGAACCGAGAAAACTTTGGTTATGACGAATAGTGGCTTCGGCACGAGTCATGAGTTTCCTAATTTTCCAAAATGTTAGGTGGCGACTCTGAGATCTGATGACGCAGTCCATTTGTGACAATAATTTTGTAATAAAATTTATTTTCTATAAAGTTGTCAAATCTAGACTCTCATCTATATTTCACATTGCACTCATGAGACTAGATCAAAGAGATCAAGGGAGTCCGAACTGTTTAACGCGCAGGTACCCCCCGGGCATTTTACAGCTAGTCACTACATTTTGGAGCTCTGCTAACCAAAATTTTAAAAGCTTGTCATGTCAGACTTGTAGATGAAGCAGAGGTGAAAATCACTTCACCGATTTCAGAGTATGCACTGACCTGAGCTGGTGGTGGTGGTGAAAACTTATTGGGATCTATTAATGTTGCAAATGCAAGAATAGATGATTCTCCCGAAGACCCCAATGATAATGCCATGTCACAAAATGAACAACCTTAATACTAGACTGATTATTTGGCGCTGTAACAAGAATGACACAATCAACGCATACAATGGGAACAACAAATGGCTAATCCGTTCAATGCATTGGGTAATCGGTTCGATGCATTTGCTGCCACTCAGAACTCACTAATTGAACAATTTGGTGAGTTTCTTCTAGACACTAAAAGACGTGATGAAGTGACAAGCAATTGCATTGATCAGATTGGCCATCGAGTCACTCAAGTCTAACATCACTACTTCCTTCCACTTCCACCACCACCTGACAATGACGCTTAACTTTTTTGGATGAGCGATTAAATGGTTGACGAATGTTGTGGTTTTTAGTTGTGTTGCAGATGTACTTGTACTTTCTGTTCTTATTTGTCTGTTTCCTTTCTCTTTTTTTTTTCTTAATTTTTTGATTCATGGATGTAAGCACCATTTACATTTTGTGTATTTTTTTTTTTTGCTATAATTTAATGCTGTCTGTTTTTTTTTTTAAATGATTCACCTAACTGTTTATTTTATTATTTTATTTAATTACTACCCATTGGGCTATGAAGCGTGGTGTAAGAGTATCGTCTTCAAAAGTGTATGTTGTATTAGTGCAACTGTAATTGTTTTTTTTATTTATGAAATGTCAAATATAAATGTTATTTTCTTGGACTGATAACAAAAGAATAAAAAGAAAGAAAAAACAATTCTAATTAAATTTTGATAGTGTTATAATAAATTATTAAAGATGAGTTTAAAAGGATTGTTTCCAAATTTGAAATTTAATATGAAAGAAAACATATTTTTGTTATTTTCTGTGAAAGGTACAATTAATTCGTCATTACCAATTTTGAAGAATTGACAAAAATATGTAAATTAAAGGACCACAATTTTTTTTAAAAAATTATTCTTTCTACGTCCAAATGCTAATTGGATAATACTTTAAGAGTATAAAGTGTAATTTATCTTTAGGTGCACCACGATGCACCTAAAATTGGCTCTCATCAGATCGTTTGTCGACAGTAATAAATGTGAGAAAGTATGTTATAATTACTGCACACAATTTAATAACTAAAATCAATAAATTGTTTTGCTTTCACTTTTGTATTTTATCTTCTTAATAATTAGGAGTTTAGTTTGGCTATTTTTTACACCTCCATGCTCAATATAGAACAGAACATACTCTCTATCCATCAAATAATAGTGTCTCATTTCTGCAACATTATATATATGTTTCTTGTAGGGATGGTATGAGATAAGGGGACATATTTCTTGAATGGCAACACGTGGCCAAGGTAGCACCGAAGTGCCAGCCGAGGTGCCACGGGTCTTGATCATGGCGCCGAGGTGATCTCAGCTAGGCCGAGGTTATCTGCAGAGATATCAGAGCCCGAGATAAACGGATAAGTTATAAGAGTCCTAGAATGGGGGAGGACTTTAGCCTGGATAAGGATAAAGGTCTTAGAGAGTTTATCTTTATCTATTGGAGAGTCCAGGATAAGCATTGAGCCAGAGTCCATTGAAGCTAGACTTCTACAGGGATCAAGTCAATGTTGGTTATAAAAGTAAGGCACCCTCGTGGGTCTAAGGTACGCTTTTTATATTCTGACTTGTGAGTTAAGCACAATTGGTTATCTTTGAGAGATATTGATTACTGACTTGATCGTCGGAGTGCCCCTGGGTGGAAGAACCACCGCCGAAGTCTTATCTTTCTGTTACAGGTCGTTCGGGCGCAATCTATTTTGCCGGTGTTCTCCAGCTGAGTACCTGGTTGGCAGTGTGGTCAAAAAATAGCACCCACAATTTGGCGCCGTCTATAGGAAAGAAAGGAGAATAGATGGCCAACGATGGACAGAAAGAGAAGATTGGGGACATCCTTACTGGAAATGGTAAACACTTTGATCCCAACGTAGAGGAGGATAATTACAACGAAGAAACTCGGGATCAGAATCCCAGAGAGAAGGACGTCAGCCAGGAGAGAGACGTACCAAAGAAGGCAGACCAAGGTGGGTATTATAACGAGAACGACCTCCAGGTATGGAAAGATAGATGCTTGCGGAGGCACGGAGAGATGAAGGAAATGGCGAATAAATTGGCGAACCTGCAATCAGTCGTCAATTTCATGATGCAGAACAACATCATGCAGCCACCGTTTCCGTTACAAGATACGCCGATTCCAGTGGCCAAGAACTATACCTAGAAAGGGGGGCAGAGAACAGTTCCTACAGTTCCCCACCCAGCACACCAGGACCAAGGAACACTCTCACCGGCCTTCAAGGGAGGTCGGACGAGGAGAGTCAATGAAGGGAGATTCTCGGAGGATGCATTGTACCAAAGAAGCTGACCCCAAAGAACATTGGCATGTTCAAGGGAAGGAACTTTGTTTTGACGCAACTAATGGAGAAAGGTCCAAGAGGACTCATAACGATACTAGGAGTAGCGTACCGAAAAGGCTGAAATCTGTTGATAGCCAAGCTTCTGGACGGACCAAGGAGGATTTGAGGGATTACATCCAGAGGAAACGACAAGATGCCGAGGTAACCTCACCGGTCAAGCCGAGAACGTTGTTCTTGGTTGAATTGGACAAATTTGAGGCCCCGAAAAAGTTCCACGTGCCGAGATTCCAAATATACGACGGTAAGTCTGACCCTAACTTTCACGTCAGCTTGTACCTGAACTCAATTATACACCAGGAACAAGCCATTACTCTGTAAGGTGTTCCCCTCATCCTTTGAGGAGATCGCATCAGACTGGTTTCACCAGTTACCGAAAGGAACTGTAAAAAGCTAGGAAGGCTTGGCCGAGATGTTCATGACCAGGTTTGTGACAAACAAACTACAGCCGTTGAGGGTGGACTCCCTGATGGCTTTGAGGATAGGCGAGGATGAAAGCCTCAAGGCTTATGCCAAAAGGTATTATGAGGTGTTCAACCGAATACTAGGGTATAACTAAGAGGTGGTGGTCGTGTCTTTTAAGAGCGGCCTGAAAGATGATTGTCTGCTTTGAAAATCACTGGCAAAGACGCTACCGAAGAGTATGGAAGAACTTATGGCCAGGATAGAAAAGTATGCCAGGGCCGAGGAGGACAAGTCGCAGACAAAGGCATCAAAACAGGAGAAGAGAAACAGCTCGCCGAAGCGAGGCCGAGGGAATGGTGGATACAATAAACAGGAGACAGGACTAAGGGCTGCCGAGGCAGTTACAACCATATTCTGAATTTTGATTTACAAAGTATTAGAGAGAATCCAGAATCAGCCCTATTATAGAGCACCAGAGAAGTTTCCTGGTGAATTTATGAGAAGAAGTCTAGGGAAACACTGTGCCTACCACAACGAGGATGGGCATCTAACTCAAGGGTGCAGAGCCCTAAAGGCACATCTAGAAGACCTGGTAAGGCAAGGTCATCTAAGGGACCTGGTAGATGAAACCAGGACAAGGGAAGAGCAAGCGAGACTGCCTCAGGCACCGGCAACACCACCTCCACCCGCACCGCAACCGCAAGTAGGCGGACCTCGAGTGATCAATGTGATTCACTCGAAGGTCAATGAAAATGAGATACGTGGGGAAACTCAGAAGGTAAAACACTTGCAACATGTGTACCAGGTCCGGCAGAAGAGACCTAGGGCAGACGGGTGCCAGGGACTGGTGGCGTCCTTTACTGAAGAGAACCTAGAGATGGTGCAGCATCCACACAACGATGCCTTGGTAATATCCCTCCAGATTGGAGAGTGCCAGGTAAAACGAATTCTGATCGACCAGGGCAGCTCTTGTGACATCATGTACGTCAGATGTTACAAGGAGCTAGGCCTTCACCAAGATAATCTGGAACAATCCAATGGTCCAATGGTCGGGTTCAATGGAACGCCGACGTGGCCCCTGGGAGCAGTAAGTTTGGAGGTGCAAGCTGGCACCAAGAAGGTAAAAACTGAGTTCACAATAATTGACACTCCCTCCCATTACAATGCTATCCTGGGAAGGCCATGGCTACATGCAATGGGGGCTGTTCCCTCAACATTGCACTAGCTGTTGCGATTCCCAACAAAGCATGGAATTGAGGAGGTCAGAGGGGATCAAGTGCAAGCAAAGAATTGCTCTATGGCAGCAATGAAATCCACCTGCAACATACGAGAAGCAGAAGTAGCAGAGATTGAAGATGAGGACATGGAGGTCCTTGATGACGTCGGCAAAGAACCAGCCGAGAAAAATGAGGAAGCCCTGAAGAAGATCTTAGTCCAGCAAGGGGATGAAGTGCGCTTTTTCCTCTTCAGCTCAGGCTTGGCCGAGGAAGAGGAAAAGGAATTAGAAGCATTCTTGAGAGAAAACCTTGAGGTGTTTGCTTAGACACTGTAAGATATGCCTGGCATTGACCCCGAGGTCACTTGCCACAAACTGAATGTCGACAGGTCGGCTAAACTTGTCATCCAGCGAGCAAGAAGGCCAACATTAATGCATGTTGAGGCAGTAGAAGAGGAAGTGGATATACTTCTAGAGGCCAGAGCCATTCGAGAGGTAAACTACTCGATATGGTTATCAAACACGGTTGTTGTGAAGAAAAAGAATAGGAAGTAGAAGGTCTGCGCGGACTTCACCAGCCTGAACAAGGCTAGTCCTAAAGATAGTTTCCCACTACCCAAGATTGACCAATTGGTGGATGCCACTTCAGAGCATGGAAGGATGAGCTTCCTGGACGCTTACAGGGGGTACCATCAGATAGCCATGTACCCCAAGATGAGGAGAAGATTGCATTTATCACTCCAAAAGGGCTGTATTGCTACAGAGTGATGCCTTTTGGGTTAAAAAATACAGGAGCAACTTACCAGAGGTTGGTGACTAAGATGTTCAGGCATCTAATAGGCAAAACAGTAGAGGTATACATTGATGACATGGTCCTAAAGACCAAGGAACCTGAAGATCATTTGGCCGACCTGAAGACAGTCTTTGACATTTTAAAGACATTTCGGTTCCAACTCAATGCATCAAAGTGCACATTTGGAGTTGGGTCAAGGAAGTTCCTGGGCTACCTGGTCACCAGAAAGGGCATTGAGGCAAGCCCGGATCAAATCAAGGCCATTCTGGAGTTAGAGAGCCCAACGTCGGCAAAACAAGTGCAGATGCTAACTGGAAGGGCTGCAGCCCTAAACAGATTCATAAGCAGAAGTTCTGATAAATGCAAACCTTTCTTCAGTTTAATAAAGAAAGCCATAAACTTCTTATGGACAGAGGAATGCGAAGTCGCCTTGGCCGACTTGAAGAAATGCTTGACCACAGCTCCAGTTCTCTCAAATCCAGTACCTGGAGAGGAGATGTTCTTATACTTGGCGGTCTCAGAGCATGCAGTAAGTGCAGTAATAATTAGGAAAGCTAAGGGAGAATAGAGGGTAGTTTACTACGTGAGTAAAACCCTAGTAGATGCAGAGACCAGATATCTACCTTTGGAAAAACTAACACTAGCCTTGGTAATGGCCTCCAAGAAGCTGAATCATTACTTTCAAGCACACAAGATTGTGGTGTTAACTAACCATCCTTTGAAGCCCCTATTGCAGGAAGGAGATCTGACAGGCAGGATAGCCAGATGGGCAGTGGTGTTAGGCCAATATGACCTGGAATTCAGACCCAGAACAGCAATCAAAGGCCAAGTTTTGGCCGACTTCGTGGCCAAGTTCACACCAGGCGCCATCGTACATCGGGCTCCATTGAGCCAAGGTACACGATGTCCAGGTGAACAAAGAGAAACCCAGCTGGGGATAGTAAAACAGAGGAAAGAAGAGAAACTCAGACCCTGCAATATTTACGTTGGCGACTCCTTCCGCCTGTTTGTTGATGGAAGTTCAAACCGACACGGGGCAGGGGTAGGAGTAGTGCTAGTATCACCGGATGGGCAAATGCTGGAACAATCCATTCACTTGGGGTTTAAGGCCTCAAACAACGAAGCCGAGTATGAAGCACTGATCACAGGATTAAAGTTGGTAACATCAATGGAAGCCGACGAGGTAATGGTCTTCTGTGACTCCCAGCTTATCGTCAACCAGGCAACAGGCGAATATGTAGCCCGAGATGAAAGGATGATGGCCTATGTAAAGGAGGTGAGCAGACTGATGGCATTGTTCCAAAATTGCCGACTACAGCAAGTCAGCCGAGATAACAACAGCAATGCCGATGCCTTGACCAACCTGGCTAGTGCAATGAAACTAGGAAAAGTAAGGACAATAATGGTTGACTACTTGTCAGGTCCAAGTGTAGAACCACTGAGCACAAAGCATGAAACAATGTGTGTGGAGATGGGACCAAGCTGGATGGATGCAATAATAGTATTCCATAAAGAGGAGAAACTGCTAGATGATCATAAAGAAGTACACAAGATCAGACTGAAGTCGGCAAGATTCAGTCTGATAGCAGAGGGGTATCTATACAGAAGATATTTTATTGGTTCCCTTTTGAGGTGTGTGCATCCCTTATAAGTTGAAGACTTCTTGTATAAAATACATGAAAGAGTATGTGGAAGCCACACTGGGGACAGGACACTTGCTCATAGGGCCATTACTCAGGGGTACTGGTGGCCTTATATGCAGAAAGATGCTAAAGCCTATGTCAGAAAGTGTGAGAAGTGTCAGAGGTTTGAACCTTTGATACACCAACCAGCAGCAGATTTAAACCCAGTATCCAGCCCTTGGCCATTTTACTAATGGGGCATGGATCTTGTTGGACAACTACCTCAAGCAACTAGACAAAGGAAGTTCCTGCTAGTGGCAACATATTACTTCACCAAGTGGGTTGAAACTGAACCCCTTGCAAAGATTCGGGACATTGATATAACTAACTTCATATGGAAGAACATCATCACTAGGTTTGGGATCCCAAGAGCAATAATAGCAGACAATGGAATGTAATTTGACAGTAAGCTAATCAAGAGCTTCTATGCAAAAATACAAGATCAAGAATTACTATTCCACTCCAAGTTTTCGTCAAAGCAATGGACAAGCAGAAGCATCTAACAAAGTTATCTTGGATGGGATCAAGAAGAGGCTGAAAGCAGCAAAGGGAAAGTGGGTGGATGAGTTACCCAGTGTACTATGGGCATATCGGACTACGCCGAGAAGATCAACTGGAGAGTCCTCATTCGCCATGGCTTATGGCACAGAAGCAGTTATTCCACTAGAGATCGGCATCCCAGGGATCAGAACCCAGGGAGTAGAGAATGGGACTAATGATGCATTTTTAGCCCGAGATCTGGACTTGTTAGAAGAAAGAAGGGAGAAGGCAGCAATTTAGCTGGGGGCATACCAGCAGCAGCTTGCCAAGGCTTACAACAAAAAGGTCAACCCACGAGAGTTTCAAGTTGGGGACCTCGTCCTGAGAGAGGTCATCGGCAACAAGAAGGATCCCAGAAAGGGCAAGCTTGGCCCAAACTGGGAGGGACCTTATAGAATCATCTCGGTCTTGGGCAATGGGGCATATCGGCTTGAGGACAGTGAAGGCAAAGAATTGCCAAGACCTTGGAACACTTGTAACCTGAAGTTTTTCTATCACTAAGATTTCCTTTTGTTTTTAAGTTTTTTTATTATTAGCCGAAGTAATTAATAAAATTTTAGCTCGATTTTTTATTTCAAACTTGTGTAAAATGATTGACCGGTCACTTAGCGATGTTTCTAATTGAAGCATGACGAATAACTTAGACTTATTATATAGCAGAGTTGAATTATACTTGCATATAATAGAGTTGAACTAAGTTGGCGATGTTTCTGATTGAAACATAACGAATAACTTAGATTTATTATATGGCAGAGTTGAATTATACTTACATATAATAGAGTTGAACTACGTTGGCGATGTTTCTAATTGAAACATGACGAATAACTTAGACTTATTATATGGTAGAGTTGAATTATACTTGCATATAATAGAGTTGAACTAAGTTGGCGATGTTTCTGATTGAAACATGATGAATAACTTAGACTTATTATATGGCAGAGTTGAATTATACTTGCATATAATCAAGTTGAACTAAGTTGAATTAACCTAGATTTGTTATGTCGATAGAATGAAAACTTTGAATGACACTAAATACGTATCAATTAGATCAACAGACACCGAGGTTGATAACCTCGGCCAATCTCTGTTTGAATCTGATCTTCGCGACAAGACCATAGGTACATACTTAATGCAAACATAAGTGAAACTTAAGTTCACATTAGGGGGCAGAGAGTTGGAGAATAATGCTTGGAAGTTGGAATTTACAAGCTAAAGTTGGTTTAAACACTTGTTGAAATTTTAGAAAAATTAAGTCGAGGTCATGTTGAAAGGAAATTGGTTTAACACTTGTTGAAATTTTAAGAAAAATTTACAAGTTGAAGTTAAGCCGAGGTCATGTTGAAAGGAAATTGGTTTAACACTCACTGAAATTTTAAGAACAATTTACAAGTTGAAGTTAAGCCAAGGTTATGTTGAAAGAAGTATCTACGTACTTGCCAAGATTACCATGTTGTTAAGACTTGGAAAATAATGGAAAACAGAAGTCTTGATAACTGAAAGTGAAATGGCATGTTTTAGATAAACACTTGTGAAAACTTTCTTACAATGTTTTTCAAATGTTAAGACAAGGCCGACATAAACATTCAGCAGATATATCAGAAGTATTTTTACCCCGAACAGATTACACAGCTAAGGTGTACTTTGAAGACATGCAAAATATTCTAAGTATGAAATCATACAAGATAGTAAAGGAAAGACAAGCATTCAAACACTTAGTAAAAAAAAAAGACTTGCATTCAAAGGGAAAAAAGGCACTTCGGCCTACAAAGAGACTACTTGTTCAGATTACAAAAGTGGCACATCGGCCAAATACAAAATTAACGTTGTTCAAAACAAAGAGATTTATAGTTGTCCAAAAGAGAACAAGTACTAAAAGGAGGAAAAACTAAAGTTTATGCATTTTCCACAGTCTGTCCTGTCTCGGCAATTGGCGTTGTGTTAGCCTCGGCAGATAGCTGGGCAAATTTTTCAGCTTGGACCTCAGCGTCGATTTCACGCTGTGTATCATCCAGGCTCTTGTTAGAAGTCTCGACCTCGGCCTCAGAGGTGGTCTTTTGGACCTCATCCTCCTTATCCTGAGTCAAGTCTAAAACTTGCTCATTCAGAGTGGGGGACTTGGCCCCAACAGCTTCGGTCTCCTCGGCCTCTTTGGCCTCAGCTTCCTCTTCGGACTCAGCTTTGTTCTCGAATTGGCTTGGAGTGGATGGGAATAGCAGGACAATGCGGCTATCTTCTCGGAGAGGCGAGTCCTCGGGGACAGCCAACTCCTTTAAGGCAGCTATCCAACCAAGGGTGAAACCCTTGTTACATGCCTATTTCACTTGCTTCTTGTAGTCCTTGTGGACATCGGCTGCCCCCTCGGCGTATGCTTTCTCATCCACCGCTTTGATCTCGGTGTCCTTTGTGGCCAAGGCAGCAATGAGCTCGGTTTGGGCTTCAGCGGTCTTTGCTTCGTCCTCTTTCTTCTCGACTTCAAGGACCTTAGCAATGGCCTCAGTAGCGCCTGCCCTCTCCCCAGCCTCGTCTTGGGCTTGTTTTGCTGCCTTAGCCTGATCTATCAAAGTCTTCATCTTGGCTTCGGCCTTATTAATGGTCTTGAGCAAGCCAGCAGCCTCCTTCGTCTTGCGAGTCAACTCCTTCTTAATGTCGAAGGCCTGTATCGCGAAGGAGTGGGTGTGCTGAATCGCCTAGAAGAAATGGACAGAATAAAAGTTAATAAAACTCTAAGTATGAAAGAACAGAGATTGAAAAATATCGAGTGTTAGGGGCTTACTTGTACGGAGTGCTGCAACATTAGAGTGAAGTTTTCATATTCGCTGACCTCGACGTTGCGGTCGAGGTCTTTTGGAAGGAGCAAGGCAGTAGAGAGGGCAACGCCGACTTCAACGTCAGTCGCGCTGTTGCCGACTTTAACTGGCTTGTCCTCAATGGTGATTGGAGAGGCCCAGGGGGCATCTGATTTCAAGGACCCAAAGGTCGTAGCAGACTCTGACCTCGGCTTCTTTGACCGGGTGGATTCAGAGGGAGCAACCTCTGCGGGCCTCTTTTCAGTGGCAGAGGCATTTTTTTCTACCTCAGCCATTTTTGAGATTGGCAAGGTGTCCTCAGAGTCGATCTGAGTAACCGTTGCCTTGGCTTGGGCTTTCTTCAGCCGCTTTGGTTTCGGCTTGGGTTGAGACTGGAAAGATTGAACTGCGACGACATTAAGGATGTCAGCAAGAAGGTCTTCAGCAACGGCCTTTTGTCGCCCCATTTCGTCGGAGGAGATAGCAACGGTAACTTTAGTGCCAAGGCGGATTGCTGGTAGAGCTGTTAGTGGATTTGCTGGGTCCAAAGACGATGCCTCGGCACTCAGGCGTCTTCGACTACGGGTCCTGCATGCTAGTGCAAAAAGTGGAGCTCGACGTCGGCGTTCGCGTTAAGAAGGTGGAATCAGTTGTGAAGCAGAAGTAGATGGATGTTCTGCTGGAGCAGAGATTGATCCCTAATCAGGCCGAGGTGACGAAGTTAAAGCGGGAGTTGTAGCAGAGGAAGGAGACTTGCTCTTCTTCGGGACGTCAGGCAAAATGGACTTGTAGGTTGGGATGTAGTTGAACAGCAGAGGGCTTTCCGCTGGTCAACTGAAAAACCCAACAACCTCTTGAAATCCTTGCGAGGATAGAAGGATTTGCGAAAGTCCTTGGATGGTTGAGGAAGAACTGCAAAATAAAACAAATAGAGGTTAGAACATACAAAAATATCAAAGCAAGAAGGACTTGAAAGCATGTAAAGATGACACTTAGCTCTTACCATCTCCCTCTCTGAAAACTGTTCAAGTTAGGGGATAGAGATGAAGGTCATCATCTGGTGGGAACTTCCAGTTGCCCGAGACGATGAAGTAATCGTCTCCAGCACCCTTGTTGGAATCAGGGAGGTCAGCGATGAGTTTGTATACCATCGACCTCGGCATAAGGTAGTAGATGTAGCCTTTTCTGACTTAAGGCCACATAAGGTGTAGTAGTACTGGATGTCGGTGAGGGTAACCCTAGCATTCTCTTTCTTGGCTAAGGCAATTATACCATTGATAACTCAGTAAAAGTTAATGGCAAGCTGCATTGGGTTTAGTTTGTAGTAGTGAAGGATTTCTCGAAAAAGGATGTCAAGAGGAAACCTAAGTCCACACTCTATGAAGGCTACCACTGGGAAGGGCATGGAGTCGTTTATGGGCATGATGGAGTCCTCCTCCCCAGCCAACCTAAGATAAGCGTCGGCAGGGATGGAAAACTCCTGCCTAAAGTATTCTAACTTGGTTGGGGTGTTTACCCTCCACCTGAACATACCCATGACGTCGGCTAAAGTGGGGAGGGTGTTCGATTTCAGAAGGAACTGGTTTGTTAAGGTTTAAAGGTCCTTAGCAAAACCTAAACGTATACTGGGGCAAGATTTTTTGAGGATCTAAAGGGAATTTGTTTTAATTTTTCCTAAAATCTGTAAGTTCTAAAACAAGTCCCAAACCTAAAACTATGGAAACAAGAATTGAAAGCAAGAATCTGGAAAAGACAACAAGAAAACATGGCAAAAAGCATGATTCAGAAGCAAGAAGGGACTCAAGAACATTGAACAAAATGTAAGCGACGACAATGGTAATTCACAAGAACATCAAGTATGTGTGTGCATGGGTAGACCCAGAAAACAGAGTGGGCAAACACAAGATTGCAAAATAGAAACGTGCTCAGACAGACGAATGATAAACTTCAAAAACGCAGGTAAAGACTGAGTACATTCATGAAAACATAGTGCAAATGCAACAGAGTTCAAAGGAGAATAAAAAAAACGAAACAAGGAAGGGCAGTGGCTTACCAAATAATGTGAGACCGATATGAAATTCGCCGAAGTCAGACAGTGGCAGTGAGTGGAACAGCAAATACTTCACAGGAGAAGGTGAACAGAGTGGTTGCAGAAGCTTGAGGAAGGCAACAATGGAGGTAAGGGATTTTTAGAGAGAGAGAAAGTTGAGAATTTGGAGAGAAATCGTGCTTGCAAAAGCAAAAAGAAGAAGAGAGGCGGAAGTTTGTCAAAAACACGAAAGGGCGGCAAACCACAATGAATGTGCCTTGGACGACGTGCCTGTCAGGTGGCGCACGCAAATGTTAACGCGACTTGATGGCGCGTGTCAGGTACGGTTCAATTAGGAAGAAACGCGTGGCAAAAACGGTTGAATTTCTATGCGTGACAGCTTATACGTGTGTAAAAACTCTTGGAATTCTTGATTTAATTAAGCAAAGACCTCGGCTAGAGGGACGATTTCGGCTAAAAAACATTTTGAAAAAACTTGGTTCTTGGTTCTAAGGCATTGATGAAAACCGATTATGAGTCTTGGTCATGTGGAGCCGATTAATGATGACCTCGGTAACAAATGATAAAGCAAGTTTAGCCGACGTGTTATGAATTCAAATGATATAGGTTTCATCACCTCAGGATGCCGAGGTAATGGAACCTAGGGGGCAGTTGTAGAGACATATTTCTTGAATGGCAACACGTAGCCAAGGTGCAACCAAGGTGCCACGGGTCTTGATCATGGCGCCGAGGTGATCTCGGCTAGGCTGAGATTATCTGTGAAGATACTGGAGTCCGAGATAAACAGATAAGTTATAAGAGTCCTAGAATAGGGGAGGACTTTAGCTTGGATAAGGATAAAGGTCTTAGGGAGTTTATCGTTATCCATTGGAGAGTCCAGGATAAGAATTGAGTCAGAGTCCATTAAAGCTAGACTTCTACAGGGATCAGGTCAGTGTTGATTATAAAAATAAGGCACCATCGTGGGTCTAAGATACACTTTTTATATTCCGACTTGTGAGTTAAGCGCAATTGGTTATCTTTGAGAGATATTGATTACTGACTTGATCGTCGGAGTGCCCCCGGGTGGAAGAACCACCGCCGGAGTCTCATCTTTTTGTTACAGGTCATTCGGGCGCAATCTATTCTATCGGTGTTCTTCAACTGAGTACCTAGTTAGCAGTGTGGTCAGAAAACAGTATCCACATAATCATATCACATAGTTAATAATTTTTTTTCAAACACTAAAAAAAAAAGGCTTGATTTAAAAATACATGGTTTATTTTTTTTACAAATAAATATAATTGAACAATGTACTTTTAATTATTAGTTTAATGTTTTTTATAAATAATATCTACGCATACAGTAAATGAACAAAATCACAAAAAACAATCAGTGCGTTTGATTTGAGTTTTCTGAATTAAGTTTTTTGAAAATTGATTTTTTTAATTTTCGTATTGAGTTTTCTGAATTAAGTTTTTTGAAAATTGATTTTTTTAATTTTCGTATTTTTTTTGTTTTTAGTGAATATTTTTTAAATTTTAAACATTTTTTTTTACTTTTTTAGATGCGCCTTACTTAGATGTATCTAAAAAGTTAAAAATTTGTGAAAAAATATTTTAAAAAATTAATAAATACATAAAAATACCAAAAATATACTATATTTTTATATTTTTGGTATTTAGTAAATTTTTAAAAGATTTTTTTTATAATTTTTTTACTTTTTAAGTGTATTTATATTAGGTGTGTCTAAAAAATAAAAAAATTACTTAAATTTAAAAAATTCAATAAAAATAAAAAAATACAAAAAATAAAAAAAATAGAATTTTTTAAAAAATGAAAATAAGCAAGGTGAATAATACTTAGGCTAGGTTTGGTATAACCTATATAATCCATCTTTTTATCTTTTTATCTTTTTTTCATCACATCACCAATCAACTTTTTTATACATCTTTTCGTAAAAAGATAAAAAGTACATTTTTTTAAGACACCCTAAACCAACCCTTACTCGGACTAAAAGCCAAGATGAGAGAAGCTGGTTCTCAGTTTTTTATTAAGAGTAATGCTAGGGACACCAAATTTTTTACCAAACAAATGACCAAATGTCTCACATGGGTGTGGGGTCCGCAATTTTGTGGACCTCACACTCATGTGAGACATTTGGTCATTTGTTTAGTAAAAAATTTGGGACCTGTAACATTTTCCTTTTATTAATTTATTATCTTTGATAATGCTGAAAGTTTGATTACGTGCACAAAGTCGAATGCGGGTCAATGTCACTTTGCACCCATATTGATTAGTGGTTTGAAATTGTTTCCCGCAATCTTTCAAAAATTATCAATATATTGATTTCCATTTTAATTCTCATGCCATCTGGCACAAAGTTATCAATATATATTTTTCATTGGATTTTATTTGGCCAAAAATTAATCATTCAATTCAACACAATTTTGATTGGACAACAGGCTGTCCAACACTAACGCTTAGTTTGGGAAGACTAAATAAGTGTATTTTTTGACTTTTTATGAAATATGAATTGAGTTTAGGTTGGGTTTGAAGTGATGTGTTAGAGAGGTGATGTGACTTAAATAAGATGATGTGACTTAAATAGGATAGTGACTTTTTGACTTTTTATCTTTTTTCAATCATGCCAAACTTGACCTAATTTTTATAAGAACGATGACTTAGGCCCCATTTGGAGACTTACCTTTTTAGCCAAAAAGTCAAAAAGTTACCTTTTTAGCCAAAAAGCCAACAACTCATACCAAAAAGTCAAAGATTTTCTTTTCTCTCTACTTTTTGCACATCTTTTTCGTAATTAGCTAAAAAGTCATCCCAAACATATAAGTTTTTTTTACCTACGTTTTTAGCCAAATAGTCAAAAAATTACTAAATTAGCATGTTCCCAAACGAGGCCTTAGACCACTAAAAGAGGAAAATTAAAGGAACATTAATTCGTCCTTTTCCTTTTCGTATTTTATTTTTTTTTATTTTATTATTTTATTATTTTTTAAATGCATGCTAGCTGAGTAAAGCTACATTTAGAGTAGCTCTACCAGTAGTCTTAATTACCATTGTTTTAATAATATTTTTAATTAAAAAAATTTGAATAACCAATATTTAATAAAAAAATGTTGAATAAAATTTAAATTGAATTAACTGAAACTATTAACCCTATTAGGATTTTACCCGTTAATTTTTCATAAGAAGTTTCCCATCAAATGTAACTTGTGCGGATCACCTAATTATAGATATGAGAATTTACATCTGATTTATAAGTTGTTACTGTATTTGATACTATGTAACCTTTGTAAATCCTTCAGTATGACCATTATTAGCTTTAATTTTAAATACGTGGACAGTAAATCTTCCAAATCAATACATTTTTTTTTTAAATATACAATAAAAATTTGTCTATAGTCATATTTTTTTCCCTAAATTATGGTTGAATTTTTATTTCTATTCGGGATAGATGAATTAAATTATTTTTTTTTTACTGAAAGATTAAATTAATCCACCGTTACCAACTTTCAAGAATTGACAAAAATATTTAAATAATTGTCCTATTACATTTTTTTTTTAAATGTTCTTTTTAGGTGAAAATTAAAATTGGATAACACTTTTAAAAAGCACGGTTCAAACTACAATTGCATTTTACACATTATAAATAAAAAGACGAATGTAATAATACATACATTACTACCAAATCCACATTATTTCTTCACATCACAAATTTACCCATGGCCAACATGATTTTCCCACATAGCAGTAGCAATTGCATCCCTCAAGTTTGATTGGTACGTCAATCCATGTTGTGACATGTCAACATAATTAGTTTGGCCTCCAACAAACCCGTCTGCTGCCGCTTCTGCCGTCATTTCATTATCAGCTTCCATGAAGAATGGGTCCATAGCTGCATGCAAACAGATCCAATCGTGCACTACAACATGCAATCACGATGGATCCTTGTCGTGTGGACTTGTAATTTGGCATGAACCGTAATATTGGAAAGCGCTTATTCAAAACACCAAATGTTCTTCCTATGACATTGCATAACGATGAATGTCGATAGTTAAACAATTCATTGGGTCCAGAACAATGATGACCATGAAACTCTTGCAAGTGATAGCGTTGGGAACGAAATGTGGCAAGAAATCCAGGCATGTTCGTGAACCCGGCATCTACTAAATAATACTTGTCTACATGTAAATAATGTTTGTAATACTCTGTGAAATACATGTACACAAATATCAATATTTAAGAAAGTACAGTGTGTTATTTGGTGACACTCACCATGAGGTGGTGTAACATGCCCGGGGGATACCCGTGCGTGTTAAATAGTTCGAACCCTCGATCTCTTTGATCTAGTCTCACGAGTGTAATGTGAAACGTAGATAAGAGTCCAGATTTGGCAACTTTATAGAAAATCCATTTTATTACAAAATTATTGCCACAAATGTACTGCGTCATCAAATCTCAAAGTCGCCACCTAATATTTTGGAAAATTAGGAAACCCATGACTCGTGCCAAAGCCACTGTTCGTCATAACCAAAGTTGTCTCGGTTCGGAACCTTAGGTATGAGAGGGGAAGGTCATTAATTGAGCACCCCCGCTCACCCGATCAAAAGATCGGCCTTTACTAACCATGATATGAATTTTATTTTCTTTATATGTTCATGTTCTGATTATTTAATAAATCCTAAAATTTACTATGTGAAGCATACAAGTATAGACTATGTCACCCACTTTGGAACAACTTGATTTCATGTAGTTTTGAAAGAGTTTTGAAATGTACAACTCAAATAAATTAGTTTACAAACATGAAAATCAACATTATTCCAAATAAAATAAAACCTCACAAAACACTCAAAATAAAAATAAACAAAATAAAAGCTTCATGTTCCTTAGAACCGTCGGCGGAAATTGGTCAACATTAGGAGATTACGCCATCTTGTCCGAAAGAAGCTAATCGACCAGCCAACTAGGCCGAGCAAAACCTGTATTGTTGCGAAACCAAAAAAAAATGAATAAACAAGAAATATATAGGTGGCTCAACTTTCAAAAAAAGATTGAACTTCTTGATTTTCAAACTTCCTCATGATCACCCTAAAGTTTAGGAAATGTGTTGGAATGACGGTTTTGAACAAGGGTATGATCACTCTTTTCTTGGCAAAAATACTCTCTTTTTGATTAAGGCTTTGAGTGGTTTTGAAAAGGGAAGATAAGATGTATGAGCTATGTAACTTCACTAGTTTGGAAAGATAACTCTCTTGTTTTTAAGACTTTTTTTTCTTTTAAATTCTAACACAATTTTAGCATTCTCTCCGTACACTTCTCTTCTTCAAAATTTCATCTCAAATTCAAGACTAGAGCTCTCATTATATAGCCAATGCAAGTGGGTAATGATGGAAGACAAAGTGGAGGACAAAGTAGAGGGTAAAGGTGGTGTTTGGGAAGCCAAACTTGGGCTAAAATATCCATGTCACGACAAAGGTGGCTTTTTTAGCCACATGGGGACAAAACCTTCACAGGTGCAGCCCAACAGCCAATGTCAAAGTCAATTTACAAAATTACCCCCACATGTTAATTTTGGGCATCACCATCAACTGCAGCACACAAAAATTAATAAAAAAAAAGACCTTTTTCCCAAAACACACCTTTTCGTAAATTTAACAAAGAAAGTTGAAAAAAAAAATTTAAAACATTTTTTTGTTTTTTGTTAAAATATTTTATAAAAATAAATTCAAACTCTATTTATAAAAATATTTTAAAATATTTTAATTTTTTTGTTATCTATTTGGTTATTTTTTGAGTGTAGAATTGTGAAAGTACTATGGAGTTTCGAGTTATGTGTTTGGTTATGAGTTTTAAAAATAATTTATTAATTGAGTTTTATTTTATGTGTTTGGCTACGATTTGAGTGTAGAGTTGTTTTTAAACTTGAAATATTAACATTTTAAATTATTTAAATTTTTTTGTTAAAATAATTTTTTGAATATTTAAATTATTTAAATTTTTACAATTTAAATTTTTTGAATATTTATTTTAATTTTTTGCTTATTAAATTTTTTAGATTATTTACATTATTTAAATAATTTAAAATAAAATTAAAATTAAAATTAAAATTAAAATTAAAATTAAAATTAAAATTAAATATTTAACGACGTAATTTAGAAATAAATAAAACACATGAAAACCTATTTTTGAAAAATAAAAAAAAAATTATTGTATACCAATAAAAATAAAAAAGAAAAAAAACATAAATTAATGTGAGTGAATAAAAAAATGACAAAATCGTAAATTTAAAAAAAATAATGACAAAAATACGCCACATTCCAAAACATTTAAAAAAAAAACATAAAAACATAAATTACCATTCGCCACGTAATTTACAAATAAATAAATAAATAATTTATTTAAAAACATAAATTACCATTCGCCACGTAATTTACAAATAAATAAATAAATAATTTATTGTATACCAATAAAAATAAAGAAGGCAAAAAATGTAATTTAAAGAACAAGAATTAATTAATGTATAAAAAAAAGACAAAAACATAAATTTAAAAAAAAAATTGAAGCAAAATATGCCAAATCCAAATCCAAACCCAAAATTAAAAAAAAAAAATGTAAGCAAAATACACCAAATCCAAATCCAAAATAAAAAAATAAAAAAAAAATTTAAGCAAAATACGCCAAATCCAAACCGAAATAAATAAATAAATAAATAAATAAATAAATAACATTTAAGCAAAATCTGCCAAATCCAAACCTAAAATAAAAAAATAAAAAAAAAAGCCAAAAAGGGCATATTGGTAATTTAACAGGAAGACACCTCACCAAAAAGCCAAAAAGCTCTTCCCAAACCAGGCTTTTTAGCCCCAGGCTAAAATAGCCAAAAAAGCCAAAAAGCCAACCCACTTCCCAAACGGAGGCAAAGTGGAAGACAAAGTGGAGTATTTTTGGGAAGATAATGGAGTTAATGGGGGACAATATATAATGGGGGTGAATGATGAATGGTGATGGTGGTGTGCGATTTAGAAAAATAGACGATGAGTTGAGATGGTGGGATATGATTATGAAAGATGGTGAGTGGAGATGGTGGGATGTGATTATGAAAGTAGATAGTGAGTGTGGATGGTGTGGTGTAATTATGAAAGTGGATGGTGTGTGGGAATTGGTGGGGTGTGATTATGAAAGTGGATGAAGAATGGGGATTGATGGGGTATGATTAGGAAAGTGGATTGTGAGTGGGGATTGATGGGGTATGATTAGGAAAGTGGATGGTGAGTGGGGATGGTGGGGTGTGATTATGAAAGTAGACGGTGAGTGGGGATGGTGGAATGTAATTATGAAAGTGGATGGTGAGTGGGAATTGGTGGGGTGTGATTATGAAAGTGGATGGTGAGTGGAGATGGTAGGGGTATGATTATGAAAGTGGATGATGAATGGAGATGGTGGGATGTAATTATGAAAGTGGATGATGAGTGGGGATTAATTTGTAGGAAATTTGGTAGTGAAGATTGGTGAATTTTGGATGAAAAATAATTTGGCCAAAAATGTGTGAATGTTAGGATTAAAGCTCAAATATCATCTCTCTTACTGAGGATTCTGTGAGAAACCCATTCTGATTGTCATCATCAGGTAATCAAAAGAAAGCGTTCAAGTCTTAGGGCCGGTCAAAATGGGGTGTCTACAGGTGGGTGCGGGAAATGTAGATCAGCTCTTGTAATTGAGTCAACTAAATTTGTGTTGTCGTGGGCGCTTCCTTCCAATCCAAAATTGATAAATGTGAACAACATGTCGAAGTCGCAAGCTGCGAGTACATTTTGTGATACCATAGCCTTGCGACCACGGAGTGTATTCTGTCTTGAGGTAGGAACCCACATATCCATCAATGTGCCATTAATAGCACTGACACAATCCTAACAAAAATATATTAGTTTGACATGAAACGCGAAACAAACCTAGATATTACTTTGAAAACATAACAAAAAAATTTCCTTTGTTATTGTTATTGCAAACTTACAGGACAAACATATAGTCATACCTTGAACCAGGGAAAAAAACTTCCTATCATTTAAAATTTTTGCCGGTATCTCATTTTGGTTACGTGGTTTGATAGCCGTTGATGCAAGCTTGTATAGTGCCCGTGTAATGATTTTGATGTGCCAACAAATAGTTTCAGTAGAGTGTTGAAATCTATCGGCCAGTAGTCTATGCCGGTCATTTTGTGCAAATGTGTGCAAAAAAATGCCAAGTGATTCCTCGACACTGATATGCATATGTTCAGTTTCGACAAAGCCATTTTGAAGTAAGGTGTCTTTCAATAAAATGAATGTTTGAGCATCCGTTCACATGATGTCCATCATTGTTTCAAGATGGCCATTAAATAAACTGAAGATGTAATCATCACCTTTGAATGGACAAGTTTGCTACGGTCATCTGCTAGTTGAGGCATGCAAATGTTCATTCATAAAAGCAATTATCAAAAAGTTCATAAAATCTCCGATAACCTCATCCTCTTCTGATGAGCCTACCGTTGCATTGTTTTCTATGTCGGATGACATATTGTTTCGGCTACATCACAATAAAAGCATAATTATAATAAATGATTAACAACATGGTAACTGTTACCATTATTGGTGAAATTGAAATTAACCACTAACTACAATTTGTCGGCCTTAGTCATTAATCGAACTAAATGGAAATATGCATGCGAAGAAAAAAAAAAAAAAAGAGCGTGTCATCAGGTGCAAAAAAAAAAAAAAAAAAAAAAAATCATCAAATCATGTTGCACAACCACAAAGAGAACCGCAAACTCCATCAAGCCACAACTGCACTCTTCACTCCAAAGCTAGGATCATAGCTAGGCGTATATGCGTAGGGGTACGCATAAAAAACCTATGCCATTCCTTGTCTTTGAATAGTGTCAGTGCCCTAACGTATTGGACCGGTGGTATGTTCCCAAGCTCTAGCAGGGCATCTTAACATGCATTAATGGAATAGTCATCACCACCTACACTTACAGCCTCTGTGTCTGTTGATCGTGCACGGGAATGTTCCGTTTTTGCCTGTATGTAGGTAGAGAAAATTGCGCAAACATCATCAAAGCCACTTGACCGTGATGTTTTAGGACGACCACTGTCAGTCTACCTATTTGTAGAGCCTCTCTTGTGACTTTTGCCCTTCGATAGGTCCATGTACTCATCGTTGAATGAGTCAACAGCAATAGGTTCAGCCGCATTACACTTACCAGCTCCAAGCGACCAAAATTTATTAAGCATTTCATCATCTTCATCAGAGTCAGGGGCTTCTTGTGTAGATGCACGGGCCAAGGTCCCTATGGCACAACAGTTTTCAACAATTTCGGCCATTTCTTAAAAATACTCAACTCCTTTTGTCCTAAATTTCGTACATTTTTTGTTGCCTACACCAATTGAAAATTTTGAAAATAAGCGTACTGTACGTGTGATAAAATTTTACAAAAAAAATTGAAAAAGGTACAGGTTAATTCAATACTTTATCCCAAAAATCATCAGGTGCAACAACCGTTCCTACAATGGGATCCCATCCTGGATCGGTCTGTGCCTGTAGTCGCTTAAAAGTTTGGTAATCAGCTTTTAGTCACTGATATTTTTGTCTCACCTGTTTTGGTATGTATCGGAACTCATACAGATTTTGCAACTCAGTTACAAAATGGTTCCAATGCCTAACTATTCACACAGTACTACAGCTTTTTGTTCGATTTTTTTGTACCTCTTCTCTCAACATGCTTATTAGCTTCATTTTAATTCTAACGCTTCACATTCTTGTGTCCTAATTATCATCTGAATTGTTGTTATCCATCTAACAACACATAATTTATATCTAAACTAATCTGAAGTGGATATTAAAAAATAACAACATAAGTCCTACCACAATTTATCATATAACTTCAGTTTCTAGAATCAATGCAAGAATCATCTACAATTATGTTTCAGTTCAAATAAAAGATTCATTAATTGAAGTTGTTAAATAGTGTTGGGAAAAACGGATAAACAAGAAAAAGCATAATATTGCATGCAAAAAGTTTGTGAAATAGTGTTTTATACGAAGTGTACACAGTAGACAATAAGCAGAAGGAGAGCAGAAAAAGAGAAGCATCAAAGGGGTGAGTGGCGGTCAACCTAGAGGTGGGGGAAGTGGAACGGCGGTTGACCTGCCGAAAGACCGGGGGGGATGACCGGCTAGTTGTCCTAGCGGTTGACCTATTCAATACCTAATGGACAGATCACAAAACCAATTTCAACTTCTCAACTATTACATAGCAGATCAATTGAAGGAAATATGTACCAGAGTAGTAAGAGTGGAATAGTTGTCACTGGTGACAGAGTGGGTAGAGTGGGTGGATGTGCGCTTCTTCAGCAGGCGTCTGATTCGAGAATATGCTTCACAAATTTGGCCTGAGACAAATAAATTTGAGGATAAAGCAGGAAACCAGTGAGTTGTATATACAACCCATATATATTTTGAGAGAAATTTGTGATTTACTTTACCTCATTCTTGTCATTGTTTCGTTGCCCGGAGGGTGAATCTTCCGCAACGCACAAACTGAAACTCAATTGATTTGTGAGAGCTGGTGGATGGGAATTTATGGATGGGAAGGGGGTTTACAAACATGGTTTAGATTTGAAGGAGTTCAAAGAAAGAAAGACAACCCGTGAAGAATTTTTAGCTGTGATCTTTCAAAGAGAGGAAGATGACCCGTGAAGAATCTTCAACTGTGATCTTCAGCTTTAAATTTCGTTGGACATGAAGCTTTTCAGAGATGGAGAAGACCGAAGACAGAGAATATGTACATTTGGAAGCATTTCAAAGTGGAAAAAAAAATGGAGAAATCTGCCAAATGGGAAGTAGAGTTGCCTTTTGAACTGTGTGGTGGAACTATATTTTGAAAATTGTATCCAAACTTGAAGCGCAAATGGGAGGGTGGAAATATATTTAGAGAACACAACCAAACACAGCCTAATATTTTACCAAAATAATAATATCTATCGCCACTATTATATAAATGTACTATCTATAGTTAACTATTATTTACATTTATATTTTTTAAATATATAAATAACATATTTATCTTATTTTTATACATATTTTTATATTATTTAATATATAAATAATAAATGTTAAACAAGCTAGCTGACGAGCCGAGTTTGCGAGCCAAGCTTTAATATGTTTGGATTTATTTATTAAAAATTTAGTGACCTTTAATATATACTATCTACACAGAGTGGCAATGCTAACCGAGCCAACTCTAACCCCAATGCCGATGCAAATGCAGATGAGATAAAAGAATGTGATGCACCTGTGTCAATCAATACATTGGCAATAAAATTGTAGAACATGAAAGTACCTCTCACAACCGAAGGTGCTGGCACTAACTCTAGCGTGGTAATAACATACACACGCCCAGTAGGTCTCTAATCCACCTACTCCCCTCTCGGAGCATAAGCTGGATGTATAGACTGAGCCGAAGAGGCTCCCGGAGTGGCCCTTGAGGCCTGTGCCAACTGTGCTGGCTGGTGACTCTGAGTCTGCCTCGATCCAGATGCACTAGGTATGCCACCCAACTGTGGACAGTACCTCTTCATGTGTCCTGCCTGTCCACACTGAAAGCAAGTCAAAGACTGCCCCCTCCCCTGAAACTGGCTCAGTGGGCGGATTGAAGATGAAGCAGACCGTTGTTCTCCCATCTTCTGTAGGCAAGAAAAGAACTTGTGACCCAACTAACCACACTTGAAACAAGAAAATCCTCCCTGGCCACCTCTCCCTATCCCTGATCTCGACATTAGAAAAGTGAACCTAGATTGTGCCCCATGAGACTGCTGTGGTGTAAAACCCCTCTGTCTCTTTCTGTCTCCGGCCTCACCCTACATCTCCTAGCCTCTCTGCCTGAAACCCTTCATCTCTCTCTCTCTCTCTCCAATTGCTAACCGGGTTTCCATATGTGCCACTGCCTTAACAAGATGGATATACTCCCTCATCATAGACCCGCCCACACAGTAGATAAGCTTATCTCTCAGTCGAGTCTCAAACTCGACACAACGACGCTCCTCTGTCACCACAAGCTCGGGAGCAAAACTGAACAAACTAGCAAAAGTGGCCTCAAACTCCGCCACTAGTGTGCCAAGCTGCTGTTTGTGGTTCTTGAACTGTTCCCTCAACCTCTCTCTGACAGTAGCAGGCATATACTTCTCCTAAAAGGCATTGACAAAGGCCTCCCAGGTCACCCTAATACGTCCTCACACGTATTTCCACCACTGACCTGCTTCTCCCTTCAACTGAAAGAATGCCAAGGTCACTCTCTGAACGTCGTCCTCAATGTCTAGCATCTCAAACATTTTAACCATCTACTCTAGCCACTCATCAGCCTTCAGTGGCTCCTTAGGATCTCTTACAAAAATATCCGGATTGATCCAGAAGAACTCCCTTTTTAGCAGGAGTGGTCTTGTCTCTACAACTGGGGCAGCTAGGGCACCTAGGGCCTGTGCTAGGTTCTCGGCCCTCAGTATGTTCAGTGCCCCTACTATCTCTCATGCCAAAGCACCCATGGCTTGTTGCCCAGCCGGCTCAGCCACATTTGCCTGCCCAGTCCCCTCCACCTGCACCGGAATCTCATCCGGTATTGGCATCTCGTGCCTCTTAGGCCTGCCACGCCTACCACTGCCCCTTCTGCGTCCTAACATCCTAATAAAGGTAACACTCGAGATTAGCATAATCACAATTGTGTCAAAGCTAACTCATTCATGTCCTAGGGCAATAGGCAATAGTTAATTTATTCCACATAAACACATAGTCACATAAGTACATACAGATTTTCTTTCTAGATAATGATTATCCCATGACATTGCTAGAGTTCCAATCAGAAATAGCAGTGATCAAGTGCTCTTCTGACTGGACTTCCAGAAACTCACAGACCCAATCAACATCTCAGAAATCAAACTCCATACCCATATAATCACATAAGCATGTTATCACATAGCACATCATCATACAGATATCTCTATCAAGCGAGATAAACCCACTGCGGTACTAACTACTCCCCACATACCCAAAATATTCGAACTCGGTATGCTCTGATACCAAGTCGTAATGCCCTAAAAAATTGGGCAAGGTATATCTATTTATACAACAAACCCACCTAATAGACAAACACATATATATAGCTAACTATTCCATACATCCATTTCCATTTCATCCCAAATGCCAAATACATGTTGTTCACATCTCAATGCCCCAGTTCCAATCCCAAGCATACGTTTTCCAACAAGTATGAAATGGAAGCCAAACAGATAATAAGTGCCCTACAGGCTTACAAATTTATCCAAGAACATTCTTAGTTACACAAAATGAAGTTTCAACTCAACGCAAATACAGCCCTGGGCTTACATTCAACAAATAACAATAAAACAAAAAATGAAGCCTCAGCTCCGAGTCCTCCCAAGGCAATGCCTTAGCAGAGACATATCGCCTGTACCAGAAATGATTTCCATTATAGGGTGGGCCACAACCCAGTAGAGATATACTACACAAATATATGAACCATGACAAGACTAAAGATGAGTATGCTCATGCCGTGCTCAAGATAAAACAATTTATCTCTCTTTTATCAAGCATGCAATGCTGAGATGCAACAACGGATATAAAACTATTTTCATTTTAAACCATATCTATTACATGAATACAGGCTCTGTGAATCTCTAGGTGAGTGTCTTCAAGTAGGCCCTAATGCACTATCACTGTCATTTTTACTAGTAAACTGGAAGGCTCGACACCTAACCGCGCGGTTCTACACCCCCTACCCAGATTCACCAAGTATTCATCTTTTCGCAAACAAATACATTTCCAAACATTTCCCAAAAACAGATACATTTCCAATAAAATGAATGTAATGCAATGTCCAATGCAACAAATGAGGAATATGGTTCAATTTACCTAAGTCTCATGAATTTCTACAACAATCATGGTTATCCTCCACCGATAGCCAAAAACAGATATTTCTAAACAGATATTTAAACAATTAAATTCCAAAAAAA